>SZWC01001828.1:184485-210284 GCA_023375785.1 Penium margaritaceum | reverse complement strand
GAGGGCATGTGGTGCAAGACAAGAGGGCATGTGGTGCAAGACAAGAGGGCATGTGGTGCAAGACAAGAGGGCATGTGGTGCAAGACAAGAGGGCATGTGGTGCAAGACAAGAGGTCATGTGGTGCAAAACAAGAGGGCATTAAATATGTGACGGGGCACCAACTGAACAAAAAACACTGACTGGAGTGTTTATGATGATAGTCACAGCATTCAGACATTGATGATCCCTTGCTCCTTCACAAGCACGGGCCATGCTGCTGGATTGGATCGGATTTCAGATCCCAACTTAACAGATCCGAAATTTCTGATCCGAAACTAAACGGATCCAGCCCCAGTTCGGATTTGGACTCAACCCGATCGGGTTGGTTTGAGTTTGGATTCTTCAACTATATGTTCAGTTTGGATTGGATAAATCCAATCCAATCTGAACTCGGTGTTATTCTGTTGGTCTTGGGCATGTGAAAACACAAGTGTCCTCTTGGCTTCACCCGTGTGCATAACCCTTGCAAGCAACTAAGTCGTGCTCATACACGGATGGAGCTCTGATCACTTCTGTGGTGTGCTCGTTTCAGGTCATTATGGCTCTGACATCCAAGCTTGCCAACAAGTGTTGAAAATGGCTACTGAAGTTCATGGGTAATTGACCTATCTTGATGATAGCACTATGACATACACGTCGTGCTGGTTAAGTTGCATGCAACGATCCATCAAGGGGTGACAGAGCAGTTGCAAGAGGAACATACATGCTACATACTCTCGTGGTCGATGTAGCATTCATCTCTATGGCATGTGTGTAATGTGCTCGTGTAGGACACTCGGTTGCTGATTCCCAGGGGTCGTGCTGTTGGGTTGTCTAGTCCACAACAAGAAAATTCAGCTTTGTGGTTTACATTGGTAGGTTGGGCTTGACCCCGTGGGTGGCGTCGAGACCCCACACGAGCCACCTCGTGTGTGATCTTGTCAACCACGCACCTACCAAGACTCGCTCCTTACTCATTCCCTCTGTTGCATGACGTCTCTGTAACACAACTGCTTCACCCCAATCCATGGCGCCAATCTGTGTCCGCTCCCATGCTCTCTTCTTGCATGCTTTCTCTTGTGTCACACACTCTCTCATTCAATCCGAGTTTGGGTTCGGAATGGTTCGTTTAAAATCCGGACAAATCCGAAATCAAGCTGCACACAACTTACGGTGTGAATATCTTGTTGCCTTAGCCATGCAGTTGACAACAGGATGACTTCAATAAGGCCGCAGCAGGATGGACAATAAAAACTCTCTATTCACCCCCCTCCTCACTTTCTGGCCAGTTTTGTTTAATGTCCTTAAAACAGGAAATCTTGTTACAAAATGTGGAGATTCTTCTGAGCTTGTTATCACAGTGGCTACTTCTATCTACAACAAAATGTTGTCACATTTCACTGCTTTGTAATGAGGAAAGCGGCATAAATGTGAGAGTGACATGTCAAGGAATAGAATAGATAAAATCAATTTATGCCCATCCAGTCGCAGCCTAAACGTGTGTGGCTAACCGCGAAGCGTCATCGTTGTCTACAAGGATATGTCTACAAGGCGGCGCCGCGTCATTGTAGCGTTCAATGACATGACCCCACAAGCGGCGTCACGCCGCCTATAGTTTGTAGGCGTCGCAATCGTGTCGCCCGTGGAAGCACAATTGCAAGGCTGCTCAACCCATCAATGATATCGCGTAGTTGGAATTGTTTAGGACATGCAGGTCCATGCAAAACTGCCATGAGATTTTTTTGTGAGGGCTCATTTGAAAAATCTCCTTGTTCTGAACACGTTCAGAACAAGGATAACATACAAATGAGCCCTTACCAGGCTTATACAAGGGCGCTGGCAGCTAGCCCACAAGGCCCTGTCACCTTGAGCCCAAATGAACAGGTGGGAATCAAAAACACCAAAGGAAAAGAAACCATGCCAGAAAGGTTTCTTTGAAGCATCTGGACACGTATCCAAGTGCTCGGTTCCTGATCCATCATGAAAATAGAAACAGTCTATGAAGCATTCACAAGCATCATCCAGACATGAGGAACAACTTTCAGACTATCGGAGGTACAATCGTCAACATGGGGTTTCCTTGAGGCACTAGTACAGATCACCAAGTGTATGGGTCTCGACCAACGGCAACATAGAACCAGGTGCAAAACATCCCTAACACGCATCAGGGGTCTCCCATGGGACCGGTACAGACTACCATGTACCCGGGTCTCGACCATCGAGATGTGAAACCAGTGCAGATAATTTTAAACATGCATCAGAGGTCTCTTACAGCACCTGGTAAAGACCACAGAGTGCCTGGGTCTCGACCTCCAAGTAAATCCCACATGGCTCATACAATCATCCGGCATCAATGGAACATTCCCGAAAAACCAAAGCCCCATCCTAAATCATCATGAACCAGTCTCGGGGTCCACTGTGCCAGATGCTGATCGATTAGCCACTGCAACATTGGGACAGGCAGAGGCCCAAACAACAACACCCCCCCTGATTGACAAGCCGTCTCCAATGATGCAATCATTGATGTGGTTATAGAACTGCACCTGATGCATCTCAACTGGTCGATGATCACTCTTCATACACCCTCGTGTGTCGATTCAGCTAAGGCCACATAACAACAATCATCCTGGCCTGATGAAGCCGGAAACATACTACGTGAATACAACAGCACATCTCCGTGCCCATCCCGTGCTGTCATCATCAACATCGAAAGTCTCTAGAGTAGGCATATTGCTGCCAAAAAAACCGCACATACATGAAGCAGCCTGGCCTACTCCCAAAGTGATGGATACATTTATGAACAGAGGAGTACACGCTCCTCATTGTGCAGAGGAGAAAGATGGAACCGGGTCGCTGATGGAAGAGATAAAACATGTAGTGGCGCTGACCTGCGATATTGTGATTGGTGTAATAGTACAAGTCTATGCGTGTGCCACTATGAATGCCTCTCTGGTTGTAGCAATGACAATCTATGCCACACAAGATTTAGCTCTAGTGTCCTCCCTTGTTTCTCGCAAGGTCCTTAAATGCTCCCACGTCACTTGGAACTACGTCTCAGTGAGATCAAGGTCTCCCTCCTCAAACTCTTGAAGCCCTTAAACAATGGTGGTAAAGGCTACGGAAGAGAATAGGCTCGCTGTTGGAAAATGGGTCATCCGGCTCAGTTTCAGGTCCACAAGAGCAAGTTTCAGGAAACCACTAGATTCCTACTCTAATCGTCAATCCAAATTCACCAGTACAAATGTTAGATGGAAAAATGTCTACGGTCCAAGTTTCAGGCCGATCCATTGGTCGGATTGAGAGATGAATTTTCGGAATTTCCGGGGTCATCGATCGCTGGTGTCTGGGCAACCATGGACAGAGGCTCCATGCCTTAGCCTGAAAAAAGAAAAAGGCAAGAGGTCCAGGGTCAAGACCTGATGGGAGAAACATCCAAAAATGTCCTTGGTCTTATGATTGCCTTGTCAGAGTGTGCTGACTAGGATAAAGGTATCTTTCCTTACTTTTTAGGTGAGGTGAGATCCTTGTGTGCTAGCCATTGACACATGGCGATTCTCCATGGGATTGTGGGTTATGTGGCCACTAGGAGTGTTCCATTAGAGAATTTTCTAGCTCTCTAGGTTGTGTGTGAGTGGTCAGCCTAATTGCTAGGCTGATCTCCTCTCTTGTGTGAGATTATGGACTCTAGTGTGTGAGCCTTAGCCTCTATGGCTAAGTGGTGTGGCTTGTGAGAGGGCTGACTTGCCCAAGGTCTAGCTCTACATGTAATCCATCATTTGAGTGATTGAACAACCATTCTTTAGCACAACTGATGCCTTTTCAGACCCATGTCCTTGCTGCTCCAAGGCTGCCTCTCTCCTCAAAATCCAACATTTGGTATCAGAGCCATGTTCTGCCAGTTTCAGCCAGCACAGACCGTCACTTTGAGAGTGACGGGTTAGGGTCAAACCTTGACCAAATTTGAGGATCGACCACCGCATCTTCAAGTTTGTGAGAGAATGCTTCCAACGAGTCCACGATCGTGAAGATTCAACGGTCGGATTGAGGGTTATGCTCAAAACGAGGTCGGCCAAGGCTACAGTCTTCTCTATGGGTAAGACTTTTGCCTTGTGATGACCATAACTTTCTTGTTTCTTTGTCAAATTTAAAAGGTGGCACATGCGAATTGAAGTATTTTTCCTCATATTTCCATTGGTACAACAATACTTGCATTCTATCGATTCGTTTGGGAGATACGCCGTTTACAATCTGGTTGATCTGAGTTGGAGTGGGAGCAGAAATCCTTCTTGATCCAGTCTCTCCTGATCCTTCCTCCACTGTGACAGTGGGAGAACCAGTGTACTCTCTCATGTCTGATGTAGCAGATACAGCGGCCTCATTGGCAGAAGCAGAGGAAGGAGATGGAGAAGCACGAGCAACAGCAGTTGTACCAGTAGCACCGCGCCAGCCGCCCGCTAACGCTCTAGCACCACGTCACAGGTACCCTCTCAAGGTGCACTACAAGCCTGGAGAATGTGCTAACTTCTGGATGCTACAGAAGCCGGAGTGAATGAATGTGGCGGTTGCAACTAATTCAAATGAGCCAGAATCTTACGAGGAGGAGATGACTGCACCGGATGCAACAAATTGGGCACAAGTTGTGTAGCAGGAGATAAAGCCACAGCTCAACAATGGCGCGTGGTAGCTGACAGAGCGTCCACCTGGGCGCAAGATGATCAAGAGCAAGTGTTTGTTCAAGAAGTAGCGGGGAGCAAATGGCAACCTCAAAAAATACAAGGCAATGATGGTTGCCAAGGGCTACTCGCAGCAGGAGGGCATCGACTACACTGAAACATTTGCTCCCGTTGCAAAGTTTACCTCTGTGCACACTCTCCTCTCTTACGCAGCAGCTAAGGACTTCAAGATCCGCCACATGGATGTCAAGATGGCATTCTTGAACGGTGACTATGAGGAGTAGATCTACATGGCGCAGCTAGAGGGGTTTGATATGGATGGCCAGGAGCACCTGGTTTGTAAGTTGCATAAGTCGTTGTACGGCCTCAAGCAATCGTCGCGTGCTTGGAAACAGAAGTTGGATGCGGCGCTACAGTGCATGGGGTTTGAGCGCAACGAATGTGACTACAACGTCTATTGCTGGCAGCATGGGCATGAGATCCTCATCATCATTGTCTATGTGGATGACATGCTCCTCCTTTCCAACGGCTTGTCTGCACAACAGGCATTCAAGGAAGCCATGCGGGAGCGCTTCCAGATGTCTGATCTCAGGGAGGCGTCATACTTCCTCAACATCTAGATCATGCATGACCGCAAATCACTCTCTCTCTTTCTACAGCAGAGTCGCTACATCAAGGATGCCCTGTAGCGTTTCAGCATGGTAGAGGCCAAACCCATCGACAGGCCGTTAGAGACGTGACAGTACCTCATGAGCTTTAGTGGAGAAGCAGATGCAGCTGAGCGGCACAAGTACCAGAGTGCCGTCAGCAGTCTTATGTACTTAATGGTGGCAACCAGGCCGGACCTCGCACAGGCTGTGAGCGCTCTGAGCCAGCACATGGCTAATCCCAGACCTG
The DNA here is from genome assembly GCA_023375785.1 of Penium margaritaceum. NCBI lineage: Eukaryota > Viridiplantae > Streptophyta > Zygnematophyceae > Desmidiales > Peniaceae > Penium > Penium margaritaceum. Next base: position 204,695 of record SZWC01001828.1, on the reverse strand, counting down.
AGTAACAGAAGGCAGTGAAGCGGATCTTATGCTACCTTGCTGGAACCATCAATGTCGGCATCATGTACAAAGGCAACAACAACAGCATCATCGGCTACACAGATGTAGATTGGGCTTCAAATCCTAAGAACCACAAGTCCATCTCTGGACATGTGCTTCTCATGAATTGAGCTCCCATCAGCAGGTGCGGCAAGCCGTAGGTGGTTGTGACTACCTCAAGCACAGAAGCAGAGTATGTCTCTCTCAGTTTTGGCACCAAGGAAGCAATTTCGCTTCAGCGTCTCATTGTAGAGATGAGTGGGAGTGCAGCAGTTCCAGTTCCCATGCGCATCGACAACCATAGCGCAATCGAACTCGCCAAGAACCCCGAGCACCATGCTCGCATTAAGCACATCGACATCGCCTATCACTCCACTAGGCACATGGTGTAGGGGGGTGCTATCAACCTAGAGTTCACTCCAACCAACAAGCAGGTCGCTGATTTCTGTACCAAGCCAGTGACCCGTGAGAAGGAGCATTTCTGCATGAGGGCAAGTGGACTCAGCCCACTCTGATTGTGGCAAAATGGGCCATTCGGCTCAGTTTCAGGTCCACAGGAGCAAGTTCCAGGAAACTACCAGATGCCTGCTCACATCGTCAATCCAACTTCACCATTGGACATTTCACGTGGAGAAATGACTACGGTCCAAGTTTCAGGCCGATCCAACGGTCGGATTGAGACATATGAGTTTTCGGAATTTCCGGGCTCATCGGCCGCCGATGTCTGGGCGACCATGGGCGACGGCTCCATGCCTTAGCCTGAAAAAAGAAAAAGGCAAGAGGTCCAGGATCAAGACCTGATGGGAGAAATATCTAAAAAGGTCTTTGGTATTTGGATTTTCTTGTCAGAGTGTGCTGACTAGGATAAAGGTACCTTTCCTTACTTTTTAGGTGAGGTGAGATCCTTGTGTGCTAGCCATGGACACATACCGATTCTCCATGGGATTGTGGGTTATGTGACCACTAGGAGTGTGCTATGAGAGCATTCTATAGCTCTCGAGGTTGTGCGTGAGTGGCCAGCCTGATTACTAGGCTGATTTCCTCTCTTGTGTGAGATTATGGACTCTAGTGTGTGAGCCTTAGCCTCCATGGCTAAGTGGTGTGGTTTGTGAAAGGGCTGACTTGCCCAAGCTCTAGCTCGATATGTACTCCAGTATTTTGAGTGATTCAACAACCATTCTTCAGCACAACTGATGTCTTTTCAGATCCATGTCCTCACTGCTCCAAGGCTCCCTCTCTCCTCCAGATCCAACACTCGCACATCAAACATTTGTAAGCTGCTACCATGTGGTCGAAAACTGCACCTATGCAACCATGAGTGCAGGCACAGTTGCAAGCTGAGTAACCTCCCCCTCAAAAGAAATAGCGTCACTCTCACTAATTTCTGAACTGGTATGTAAAATGGCTGACTAAAACGATAGAAGTTGCTCACTTTAAGCCCTGCACTACTCCTTTACAGTTTTCGTGTCTAACCTTGCTAACCGTGTTGTATCGGTGCTCTATCCCTGGTGTAGAAGTGGCCACGTATTGTAGACCACAGGCCTTCATGGAAAAGTGCTGAACACCTCACTTAACATCTCCTGGTGTGCAGGGAGCGTTGAACTGCTCAAGGTGAGCTAAGTGCTGACAATGCCTCCCAAGTGATCACCTCCTGTACAAAGGTAGATAGTGATGTGAATGAAGAAGGAGCAATCTCCAAGAGCACGGTCTCACACGTAATGGCTGCATCTCTTGTATCAGGTCTCTCAGTGGAATCGCTATCATTTGCGTGCTTTGGATGTGCAGGTGCACTCATCAAGGAGTCCAGATCCTCATCAGCTTCTACACACTTAACCTTTTGAGTGGCATCTAGAGATCAGACGCAACCCCCAGTGTCACTCAGTCCATGCCCAGCTACATGTAGTATGAGCGCCTTATTGAAGTCCTCAGAGGGTTAATGTCATGCACGCAAGTCTGCTACCTTTGTGCTCCCATCGTAACCACGTCCAATCCAACAACTCGTGTCTCAAAAACACCTATGGCTGCCAATCCAGCAATTGATGCACTTGGAGATGATGGAATTTGTGCAACCTGTGGAGCCATCAATGTTTCGCTGCTGTGTGTTGCTGCTGCCTGGACCACCTCCATTGCCGCAGCCCCTGCAATGTCCTCTTCACTGGCAGACACTAGTACGATGGCCACTGATGCCCCCCCTGCTACTGGCGCAGTCACTGCCAGAAGAGCTGCAACAAGAGTTGCACATGCCGCAAAGGTGATGGCCAATGGACACACACACTCCCCCTTGACCGCTAGGATCGCAGACTCCAGTGAGGTCGTCCATGTGCGCAAGTCAAGGCAAGCCTGCCATGTCACGCACCGACACTGCCATTGAGAATGAGCTCAACTAGAACAATGGGCAGAAGAATAGTTTTCTCGTGAAGGGTCCATACCAGCACATGACCGCAGGATGGACAAAATGGCTGTAGCCTACGCGGGCAAGTCCGATGGTGGCTGAGGAGAATTCTCGGAAGAGGACTCTGATGTGGTGGAAGAAGAGTCTGCCAGCGGAGATGTAATGGTAGCATGACCAGCGACGACTCGATAGCTTACGTCCTGCACAATCTGCTTCAGGCCATGGAGCTTGCCATAAAGAACAGTCAAATTTCCGGTAAGGGGGGCCACTGTATCATGTGGAGAATGCAAGGAATCAAACGGCCAAATCCAAGATGGATGCCAGCCCCAAGGGTGTTGCAATCATCGAAGCCACTCATGACGATCATCACCACCATGTAACAAGCAAATCCACAAGGTGCCTGCTACCACGTCACTGTACTCATAATGAGTGTGAGATTCGGCGGCAAAACTGTCGCTCAAGGGAAGAGAATCAACCAGTTTAAGGCGAACAGCACAAGGAAATGCAGTTGTAACTGTTGAAATGGTATGCACCTTGTCCACTGCCTAGCTGGCTAGCTGCACATACAGACAAGGCATGCACTGCTCTATGGAGTACGTCCCCTTGGTCTGTTCTGCGATGGGCCAGGAATGCACTGCCTATAATGGGTAGTGGCCTGTGGATCATCACTACAACCATACCTTTGTGGCCTAGTTGAATGGGCACAAAAGCTGTAGAATGTAGGGTTATGGGTCCAATTCCTACATTGGCTACAATTTTCTTTGTGGCCCAAACTGGGACAAGAAGCTTCTAGGAATCTTACTAGAGCCTGCCTTGAGGATGACACTTGGCGGTCTAAGGACGCGCCAAGTAAGACTGTAGGTTGAGGTTGGCTCCAGTGGAGCCACTACAAAGCAGAAGCTTTAGCAAAGCTCTGCAAGTATAAAAGCATATGCCTTGCATGCATCCATTGACAGTTCTTGCCTTTAAGACTCCTCACAGAGTGTCCAACCAAAGGTAGACACTAAAGACCAACATGCGGACTTCGTGAGGTTGCAAACCAAGCGAATTGGTTGCAATACCAAGAGCTGTTGGCGGCCTCTCATGTCGGGACCCGTTTTCTAGACCGTTGCTATCCGGCGCATTGAGAGTAACATAGTCAGGTCAGGAGACTCATGAAGATAGGAGACAATGACCTCCACTCTGATGGCAGTGCTCTGGTGCTTAGAAAGAGCATAGCCACAGTGGTGATTATGCTGAGACCCTGCTCTGAGAATTTTCTCGACCACCTCCTTCAAAAGCTGACGGGAACTCGATTTTTCCTCATAAGAAAGCCTGGGAGCACCTTCTCCAGAGATTTCTCCTCATGACTGGTTCTTTTTGTAAAGTTCACCGTATTCTTTGGCGATTTTTCAAAGGACCCCTCACCGGGGAGCAGATGGACTACCCCCTCTTCCAGGTGCGGCAGGCCTCATACCTTTTCCTTGTCTTCTGGCTGAATCTGCACCGGTGTGGGTAGATTGGCAATTGTACCCACAATTGTGTGGGTGCACAGTTGTGCAAAATCCACGAGCACTCATCACCACTGCAGCAGCTATTGTTGTTGCTACTGTTGTGTGATGCTACTGTTGCCATGTGCCGCTGCTGTTGCTACGCTTTTGCCACTCCGTGTCACGACTGTTGCTTCTACAACGCGCTTCTACTATTTTTGTTACAGCTTCTGCTGCTACTGCTGCACGTTGAATTGGCTTTTGCGCGCTGCTATTGCTACTAGGCTACTTCTCACATTGCAAGTACATACTGCTAATACTGCCAAGCTGCTTCTCCTGCTGCTGTTCCTACTCACCGGCATCGCCTCTGTTGCACTCATTGCTGCTGCTTCCCAGTGTTGCTCCTGTTGTTGCTGATCATTGTCAACGCTATCTTGAAAGTTGCAGCTAGCAGCTACTGTCAGTGCCTCCACTGCAGCCAGCTATTGCTGCTGCTTCTGCTGCTGCTGCTGCTGCTGCTGCTACTGCTGCTGCTGCTTCTGCTGCTGTCGGCTGCTGTCATTGCTATATTCTGCGGCTGTGTAGGCTAATGCTATCTCGACCTACAGGTGCTACAGTTGTTCCTGCTGTTGCCCGTGGTTGCTACGGCTGCTACTCCCTACTGCTGCTACTTCTGCTGCTCACCTGTTTACCGCCACCAGAAGCCAACCGTAGGAAAGTGCCCATCGGTTTCCTTTTTTTCCTCTTTCTTGTCTTTAAAACTTACATGGGCTGGCAGTGGTGCTGTTTCTGGTCCCAATACAAGACGCGCTACAGTACCCAAGGGTCACAATGGCTTCTGCTATTCATGCTACAGTCATGGCTGCTACTACACACTGCAGCTTGCGTGGAGCTACATGGCGCTTCCTAACTGTATCTCTGATTGTTGCGATTGCGACACAGCTCACACAGCCCTCCTTTCCTCTGATACCAAGTTGGATTTATTTGGGGCATGTAAGCCCATGCAAAATTGCCATGAGCTCTGGGTATGAAGCACAGCCACGTGGGGCCAAAATCTGGATTTGTAGAACGCGTTCAGGAAAAGGTAGAGTATACAAGTGAGCCCTTACAGGGCTTATGTAGAAGCGTTTGCAGCTTACCGACAACCCTTGCCGAGCCCAAATGAGCGGGCGGGGATCACAAATGGCAAAGAGAAAGAAATCATGCAAGAAATGTATCCTCTGAGCACCGGAACACGTATCCAAGTACGGCAAAGATGAGCAAAAATGGACAGACATGGTTTTGCAATCTCCTAGCATACCCTACGGCGGTGGATCAAGGTGCGTTGGTTGTTTCAAAACATGCAAAGGGCCTAGCAAATATAGTCAAGGCAAAGCTATCATGTACACTTACTATGTGTGGAACCTGCAGCTGAACGTGATGGAACACTGTGGAGGACGCTCCAGGAGCCTACATGTAGTGAGTCTGTTCAAAATCCATTGACTATCTCTTTGGCGATAACGGCAAGCCCGACATCTCCAAGGAGAAATAAATCCGTCACTAATGTCTTGTGTTGCACAGGGGTCACACCACAAGCAATGCAATGGAATCGTTCAACGTAAGTATCGTGGAATTGATGAAGATTTAACTGTATGTCAGTTTTTGTGAACTTGCATGCATTTTTGTAGAAGATTTAGATGGTGCGACGGAAGCTCGCGCCCGATGAACTCCAACGTCTGGCACCTACAACAGTAGAAAAGCTGCAAAGCCACTGCCAATGAGCTCCAGAACACAACTTAGATCTTCATGGAGCCAATGTGGGGCCCTCGGTAAGCGGTACATTGCGGCGTGAGGACGGGCACAAGTAAAACATCAACATCAATGATCGTACTTGCATATGCAGGAACTCGAAGGAGGGTGAAATTCTGTGCCCGCATGCTTGTTGCCTGATGCACGAGAGTGCCATCAACACAGAGGCGTACGTTGAACTCACGTACTTGTAGATGTAGTACAAGAGGACATGCAGCGTCCCCTTCAGGCTCCCCAAGTTGGAACTTGTGGAGAAAGAGCTGACTGGTTAGAAGCAACGAGGCCCAAAGTGTGGTTGCAGATGTCCTAAATCTGAAAGGGTGGATACGTACGAGAAGGTGAAGAAACAAAAGATACATGGGAGATGTGGCCTTCAAATGCCACCTAAAACGTCTCTGTCCCAATGCACTACCACGAAAACTTGTACAGTATGTAACAAAAACACAGCGAGGAGCTAGAGGCGGACTGGAGGATGAGAGCATTGTGCACTTGGAGAGAAAACACTTTGCCATATGAGGAAAGAGCTGATGGTGGCATGGGGGATGAGGACGCACAGGAAGAAGAGGACACTAACATGTCCCACAAAAGTGAGGAGCATGGGGATGACGAGGAGGAAGATGAGGAAAGTGGTGAGAATGGTGAGGATGGTGCAGAGGAACAGGTAGTTGACCCCTTTGTGGTGTCATTAGACAAAGAAGCAAGGGACAAGTAGGGCAGACACTGTGAGGCCCACTAGATGGCATTCAATAGCGCCCCTTGGGAATGCCTCAAAGAGTTTTGGCCCAAGGGAAGTAGACAGTTCATTTTCTTGTTTTGCTACGTCCAACATGCCATTTCACCATGACATTGTCCAACAAGTCACATGACTTTTTATTTTTTTTTCAGGTGAACACTTGTCTAAAGAAGGAAAGCATACGGGAGCTTGCAAGATAACACGTGGCTTATGAAGCCCTCCTTAGGATGTTCATTTTATAGAAGAGGAGCACACCATATAACACATTGTGTTTCTGTGTGTGGTTGGACAGAGTTGATTGTTTACTTCATGAAGATTTATTCTTTGCGAGGGAGACACCATACACACATAGAATTCTTACTACAGTTGACATATCCACCAATGTTGGTGACCAAGAAAATTGACAGATGAAACCACATGAGGATCCCTGTGCGCGAGACAAGTCCTATGCTGGCTTACCTATTGCGATGAGCCCTATGGTTTCGAACTAGACATGAGAACTATGCATGCATGCTAAGTATGCACGTGGCCGATGTGGCACAGATTCATCTTGCATGCTTAGGCGATTGTTTGAGGTGTTTGTTTGATCCCTAGGTGACGTGTTATTTGGCTGTCTGGTCAACAATGCGATTAGCTGCCTTCTACGTTATGACTTGTTTGGTCGGGTTCGGCCTCGTGGGTGGCGTCAAGGTACTTCATGAGATGTTCCTGTCAACCGCGCTTGCTCTCACTCTTACCACTCACCACTCACTTGTTATCTCATGCATTTCTTTACTAAGTCATTTCTCATTCAGATCCATGGCCCCATTATCAAGTGTGTGTACTTCCTTGTGTTAGCGTGTGTGCTTTCGTCCGACGCCTCCCTGTGCACAACACATAGAGGCACTACTACTCTGTGGTTGACATGGGTCCAGGTGATGATGGTCGAGACCCACGTACCTGGTGGGTTTTGCCGGTGTGACGAGGAGACCTAGCACCTTGAGACCACCATGTAATTTTTATGTAGATGTGTGTGTGTGCGTGTGTGTGTGTGTGTGTGTGTGTGTGTGTGTGTGTGTGTGTGTGTGTGTGTGTGTGTGTGTGTGTGCGCGTTGTCTACTAGTGCGCAGGTTGGGGCAGTGGCGTTTTTTGTGCAGCGTGCGGGAACCCACGCTTGTTGCTTAGTTTGCCCCCATAGTCTGCTATGCCAGAGTCCAAGTCTAAGAGCTCTGGTTTGTTACTCAAACACACACAGAAAGCAGCTGGAATGAAGCAATGACAGATTAGGAATAGAGAATGAGCAACCAACTGAGACCCCTCCCGGTTCTAGCCTCACCTCAGCTCTGTGAGGCTTGTTACTCAGAATATCAGCCAACCATGAAAATCCTGGCATTATCCTGTATGGCAGATTTTTCTTAGGTGAGACCTGCCAGACACCAGATAGCCCATAACCCGGGCGTTGTCCGTTTTGCCTAAAAACTGGACCATACCAAAAAAACCACACTACAAACACAGTCATGCAGTCAGAATCAACAAGAAGAATAACTACGAGGAGTTGAGGCTTCCCGAACTCAGTCGCCGGCTAAAGCGATCATAAGAGCCAACTATGACTACTTATGATGTGACAGCATAGGGTAGCTGCCAATGGAGCTGGTCATGCAATGGTTCACTATCACAAGCATGAAGAGGAGGAGAACCACACGCTTGGATTCACGACGACACTTGCACTCCAACGAACAACGCCCCGTCAGCATCAGCGTCCATCCAGTCAGACATCTACACGAGCATGTACACCAGCCGAGAGGTCACAGTATGAGTCAGTGAGGCATTGTACATATCAAACAACGACAGGGCTTTACGGCCCAAAGGGAGTGTTGTTGTGTGGGATTTGAGCTGAGATTGTTCCACATAGCAATTGTGGCACCACAGGTGTTTTCGAGATCCAGAGACTGCATTATCACCTACGATATTGCTGGTGTGATGCACTGGCTCCATTCCGGAATCTAGCTCCAGCAAACTGCGTGTACGCCTCAACATGCGTTGGCTCCACTAGATGAAACTCCAGCAGTGTCGTGTCTCACTATCACTCATCTGCACACCGATGTACACAAGCCGGGAGTGCACAACAAAGTACAAATAAGAGATGTGTGAAAAAACAACTCCTCCATGACTCACAAGCACAGTGCACATAGACTGGCACAAAGCACAGAGACCAAGGGGACAGGGAGAGAGGGAGAGAGAACCTCATGGACGCACGCCGACCGCACTCACAACCTTCCTCAACGAGTCACGCTTCAGTGCCTTGGTAAAGAAGTCAGCCAACTATCATGTTGTCTCAACCAACACAATGTTGATGCTGTCATTGTGCAACAATGGATGGACATAGTGATACTCAACATTGATGTACCTTGTGCGAGTGTGATGCACGCCGTCATTGTCAGCAATGGCCATGGCACTTTCATTGTCAGAGTGTAGCGTGATGGACGGGACTGACTAAGGCAACTCAGACAATAGGCAGCGCAACCACACGATCTCACAAGCGCCAGAACCAAGGGCCACATACTTAGCCTCAGTAGTGATGTGGGCAATGCAGCCTTGCTTGCCGCTACGCCAGGACACAGTCGTGCCACCAACAAGAAAGATCCAGCCAGTACGACTCTTACCGTCAGGACCGCCAGCCCAGTCACTGTCGGAGTATCCCGTCGCCACAACAGATGGTTGTCGACAGAACATGAGGCCTTGCCGTGGGGTAGAGACAACATAGCGCAGTACTCAGATCACGGCCTCAAAGTGGAGGTGACGCGGCTCCTGAGAGAAGTGTGCAAGGAGTTTGACGACAAACGCAATGTATGGATGCTTCATCATCACCAAGAACATCAGTTACCCGATCACGCATAAATACGTGGTCACATCTACTCGCTCCCCCACCACGGCTGGATTAGAGCTCTTGAGCACCGTCTGACCATCGGGCGACATGGGTGAGGATGCTCTCTACACGAGGGGAAGGTCCTCAACGAAGCGTCCGGACAAGTTCTGGACATAGGCGGCCTCATGGACATGCAGGATGCCCATAGAGCAATCATGCTCAAGCTCCATGCCTAGAAAGACTCATGCTAACCCGAGATCCTTCATCTGGTAGGCAACACATAGCAAGTCCTTAACCCACAGTTGCATCCGGTGATACGATGAGCACGTCGTGGACATAGACCAGGACAGCAACGAGGGCCTGACCTCACAGACCGATGAATAGTGTGAGGTTGGCAGAGCTGCAAAGGAGGCTGCCGCTAAAAAGCATACAACCGATCTCCTGGTTTAGGCAGCGCGTCGAATGCTTCAGGCCATAAAGGGCCTTCGGCAGCTTCCAGACCTTGCCGGAGCCATCGTCAAAGCCTAGATGCTACACCATGTAGAGCTCCTCACCCTCTAGTGAGACATGGAGAAAGGCGTTGCTCACATCCATCTGATGCAGTTCCCACCTGTGCTGGGCAACCAGGCTGAACAACGCTCGACTAGTGGTGAACCGACTTACCGGGGCGAAGATCTGGTGATAGTCGATCCCAAGGACTTGAGCAAACCCCTTGGCTCTAAGATGGGCCTTGTACTTTTCCAGGGACCCGTTTGGCTTCCACTTTGGCCGGAGAACCCACTTGGCACCGATGGCCTTGCGGCCCACGGGGAGGTCAACGAGCTCAAATACTTAATGTTGCCGAATGGCGGCAAGCTTGTCGGCACATGCAACCTCCCAATGAGCGGACTCGGGAGACATCGGAGCCTCACGTAGGGTGGCTGGGTCCTCTGGTCGCTCCGTGGTGTGGATAGTATGGGCCTGTGCGTCCCGCGCCCCTGGTGGCCTACACGTGAGCGTGGCCACGATGGCATACCATTGCTCCGGATGAAGCAAGGCATAGCCCAAAGTTGACTCTAGATGCAGGTCAGTGATGATTGACAGCGTGATCAAGCCAAGTGCCTTGGTACAGGGGTCCCCACTCATGTCTGTGGAAGTGGGTCTGACAAGAGGCAAGGAGCCTCGTGGGGTGACAGGGGGTTGTGGTTGAAGAGGGCGTGAGGAGGCGGCCTGAGTGCTCATACTCGGCCTGGGTCAAAGGCTCCCGACCGGACCACGTGTGTAGAGCGCCAACACGGATGGGGGACCCGGCCCTGAGGAATTGGGCGGACGTGGACAAGACAGCCAGCCTGGAGGGGCTAGCGGACACGGACGGGGCAGCCGGCCCAGAGGGGCTGGCGGACACGGATGGGGAAGCCGGCCCGGAGGGGCTACCACACACGGATGGGGAAGCTGGCCCTCAGGGGCTGGCGGACACGGACAGGACAGCCGGCTCGGAGGGGCTGGCGAAAACAGACGGGGCAGCCGACCCAGAGGAGCTTGCGGACACAGACAAGATAGCCAGCACAGAACAACCTGTGGGCACAGACGATGGGATTCCCATACGTGGCTGGACGGAGGACAGACCCACCACTCTCCCACGCGACAGAAAGAACATCGACGTGTCGAAGCGAACGAGGTCATGAAGAAACAGGTCCTCAAAAAAGAGGGCGTCCCGGGACTCGACGATGTAGTGCCAAGTGGAATCCCGGAAGCACCATGCCTTGGACTGATGCAATACGCTAAGGAAGGTACAGGGATGGTCGCGAGGCTCAAGCTTGTTGCCCTTGTGTGGGGTAGGCAGCCACATGATGGCGACGCAGCCCCAGACGCGGGCCGGACAAAGGTCGGCTCGCTCTCCACACAAGTGTTGGTATAGTGTAGACTGACGAGGAATGGGTATGCGGAGAATCCGGTTTAGACCCATGTCATGTAGGTCATGGCCTTGAAGTAGAAGCCTTCAGAGAGACTGGACTCAACCTGCATGGTGCGGACAGCGTCAGCCATGGTGCGGTTCCACCACTCAGAGATGTCGTTCCCGGTTGGCGTGTAGGGCGTTGACGTCTCATGATGGACACCATGGGAGGCGAGGAAGAATGTGGTCTCCCCCAGAAACTCACCCCTGTGATCAAAACAAAAGCGGCAGACGGGGCAACCACACTCGCGCTCAACACAAACAAGCCAGACCCAAATGGTGGGAGTGACGTCGCTCCTCAGTTGAAGGCAAAAGACGCAATAATCGTGCTCTACAAGTGACTGTGTCGAGAGGAGACCCATGACACAAGAGTGGACCAAGTCGAGCAGGGCGGTCGCACGAGAGGCAGACACAAGGTAGGTGGAATGGTGCATCTTCACCTGAGCAAAATCAATGCACTCAGTGGGACACGATAGAGGAAAGGAGGCTGGATAAAGGCGTGTGACTGGCTGCGTGCGAAGTATGCTATCAACAGCAGAAAAGTGGACGTGACAGAGGCGATGATGCAGGAGACGTGTGAGCTGCGAAGAGAGTGTGCTGGTAACAGACATGTGGCCAGTGTCGGCCGAGGAAGAGGGGATAGAGGTAGAAGTGGACAGGTGCGGTATGTGCCACAAGTTGCCACAGGCGGTGGCATGCAAGACGACACGACTTGACGGACGCAACGACATAGTGCGAACACCACGCGAGTGCAGAGCGTCCATGCTAATGCGATCAAGGGTTGAGAACAGCCAGGAGGTTGAGCTCAAGGCCAGGGACGGAGAGGACATCAGACACAAAGACATCACAAGTACAATCACAGAAACAAATAACTCTGACGCCACAAACGATTAACATCTGACCAGAACTCGTCCGAGCCCTGGAGACATTGGTGATGAGACCGAGGACACTGAAGGCCTCACGCTAAGCCATCATGTGATGTGTGGCCCCGGAGTCAATGATCGAGGTCTCTGACGGGTCCTAGACCAGTGTGCCCAGGTTACTAATTGTCACATGGCAGTGGGCGAGTGACGCGGATGCGGTGGACGAAGGTGCAAACCGGAACTTCCAGTCATCCAGCCAGGCGACATCATCATGAAGAGGAGCAGGTGGGAAGGGCACGGTAGAGGAGTAGTAGTAGTAGCAACAGAAACAGCCGACAGTAGCAACAGCAGTAGGCAGCAGTAGTAGTCAACATTAACAGCAGTAGAGAGTAGCAACAACGATCAACAGTAGTAGCAGTAGTAGCCGACGGTAGCAATAGTAGCAGGCAGCGGCAGCTGGGTGTTTTGCTGCGCTAGATACTGCATGGAATAGGATATGGCGGGACTCACATACCCGGGTGGAACAAAAGGTGCTTGCTGACATTGCTGCTACTACTGAGGCAGCTACTGATGTTGCGCCAGCTGCTGATGTTGCTGATGCGACTGCTACCGCGACACTTGTGTCGACGGTTGCAGTGCCGTAGCTGTTGTGTCAGCGTTTTGAGCTGCAGGCACAAAGCAACGAGCAGATCTCTTGAGCCAGTACGACCGAAGACAAAGCCTGTGGGGTGTTGGTGCAGCTGCAACTGCTGCTACTGCGGCATCAAATGTTGCTACAGCTGCTGCTATTGCTGCTACTAGTGTTGTTGCTGTAGTTCTTGTTGCTGTTGTAGCGATGACAGCTATTGCTGCTGCTACAACAACTACTACAATTGTTGCAAGAAGGAGGGCCCTCCAACAGAGGAGGACCCATCTGCATTCACTACCATGGTGTCCTTTGTTTCCCCTTGTTTTATTTGTGCTGCTAACTTTAGTAGTGACATCACCAGTGACGTCAGCCTATGATGGCTGACATCTGCAGCTACTATTGCGTTATCTGTAGTATTGCGGTTGTAGATTTTTATTGTCGTTGCTGAAATGAGCAGTGATGTCAGCCAAATATGGCTGACGTCAGCAACAACTGTCGCGCTATTGCTGCGAGTGCTACTGTGTCAATTGTAGAGTTGCTACTACTGCTATTGTCACTGTTGTCATTGCTGCTGCTGCTACTACTACTGCTGTAGCAAATGTTGGTGTTGTTGCTGCCGCTGCTATTGCAATTGCTGCTACTACTACTATTGCTTCTGCTGGTTCTACTGTTGCTACTGCTACTGGTGCTGCTATTGCTACTGTTTTTGTTGTTGCAGCTGTTGTTGCTGTAGCAGGGCCACCTGCATTGGAGGGTGTTTTTTTTGTGTTGCTTTTCTTTTCATTCGTCCCTCTCGCTGCTCGCTACGAGTTGCGAGCAACGAGCTCGCTCCTCACTGCTCGCTGCTTGCTACGAGCTACGAGCTTTCTGCTCGTTGTTCACTACTCGCAACGAGCAGCTACTACTACTCTTGCTAACGGTAGCTCTTGCAGCTACTGCTACTGGCTGGTGCTGGCTGCTACTCGCTATTGCTACTACTTCTGCCGGCTTCAGCTACTACTCACTACTGCTGCACTCTGTTGCCACTGTTGTTGGCTGCTGCAGCTGCCCGCTACTGCTACTGCTGCTAGCTGCTGCTACTACTCTCTGTTGTTGCATGTTGTTGCTGTTACTATAGGTTGCTGCCGCTGCCTGCTGTTATTGCTACTGTTGGTAGCATTTCCCTCGCGCCAGGAGCGTTTTGACGATGCCACCCGGCGGGTTAACGCTGCTAGCAAAAATCCAGCAACATTTACCTTGCACAGGTGCGTTCTAGAGACCGCCGGCGTTGACTAGACCTGTTCGCCAGAGTTTTGCTACTTCTATTGTGCTCTGGCTCTGATACGAAGCTAGATTTCTCCTATAGCAGCAGGTTGGGACAGTAGCATTGTTGATGCAGCGTGCGGGAACCTACGCTCATTGCTGAAACTGCCCCCTCAGTCTGCTACACCAGAGCCTAAGTTTGGGAGCTTTGGTGTTTGTTATTCAGAACTGCGCGTGCCAGAGTCAGCGCCACGTAAAAGCTGAAAACTCAAAAAGACTAAGTAAGAACTGAGAATGAACAACAATGGGAGGCCCCTCCCAATTCTAGCTCCCCTCCAGCTTTGTAGAGCTTGTTACCCAGTTTCTAAGGCAATCAGAAAAGAAGCATATTTTCTGGCAGGCAAGTTTTTCTCGCTGAGCCTGGCCAGACGGCCGACAGCCCAAAACCCGGCCGTCGTCCATTTTTCCTAAAAACTAGACTATACCATAATATACACGCTACAAATGCAGTCGTCTAGTCAGAATTAGCTACAAAAACAGCAGTGATGACTAACGGTTGCCCACACCCAGGCAGCGTATACGCTAATACCCGGTACCAACAGTGCCCAAAAATCATGAAACTTGAATCCTAGGCATAACATGGTACTATGAATGACACAGTGCATTCAGACACTGCGCTGGATGCGTGCAGACAGCATATGCAATGACAGTGACTGCTGGCGGCACGATTGCCAAGGAGGTGTGCCGATGGAGCTGAGCACGTTGGAGGGATGAGGCTCCAACAGACTACGTGTAGGCCTCAGCGTGTGTCGGCTCCACCAGACGACATTCCAGCAGCGTCGCGGCTCGCCGTTAGTCATCTGCACGTCGATGTACACAAGCAGGGAGGACAAAACAAAGTACAAATGAGAGATGTGTGAAAAACCAACAGCATGTAACTGCTAGAGGTTTTTCGGTGGTCAAGACCCGGACACCCAGAAACATGTTCCGGAGTCACGAAGAGGCCTCGGGTGGCTTTGGTCAAGACCAGTGCACCTGGTGAGTCGTACAGGTGCGACGTAGAGACCCAGAGTCTTCAACCATTGTGTGCGTGTCAGGAGCTTGCGACGTGTTGTCCAGTGCTTAGTTATGTACCTTGCTTGTCCGTTGAGACCCGGGTGAGAAGGTGCGTGAAAGCTTCCTAACAACACAGCCGCTGACTAGGCATCAGTGCATGGTCAGACGGTGACGACACTCACAAGTCGTACACACAATGACAAGGGTCTGCCTAGGAGACACAAGGCAAAGTGTCAGAATGCTTTAACAGCATATACAGAGAGATGACAAATGACAGGTCCATGGCATAAGTAACTGCCGCGTTCCAGTGAGCCATCTAGCTTCACTTTCATGCAAAACACCCACTTGACCTGAATAACTTTCCTTCCATGTGGAAGGTAGACTAGCTTGTAAACTCCATGCTCTCGGATGGCGAAAAGCTCATTCTCGCACATAGCACGCCAGGCGTCCGCATCCTCTTATGAAAGAGCTTCCCTCATTGTGCCCGGATCAGGCACCATGGAGGGAAATCTCTGCATGGCAAGTGCACACGCCTCAGTGTTGAGCCTGACAGACAGCAACGTGGTTGAGGTCAGGTCACAAAAGGTGAGAGACTTAAAGAAGAGCGTGTCGCGGGACTCAACGACGCGATGGCGGGCGGGGTCCCAAATATGTCAGGCCTTCAGCCGTGGGGAGATGCCCACAAAAGCATACAAGCAACCCCGTGGTAAGACCTTGGAACCCTGCTGGTCCTCGGTGTACCACACAAAAGCCGAGGATCCCCATACACGAGCAAAACGCAAGTCAGCACGGTGGCCAAACCAGAGCATGTACGGTGTGACATGGTCCGGAAGGGGACCGTGCGGGAGGCGGTTCCAGACCCAATTCATGTAGGCAAATCCTTCAAAGGCAAAGGACTCTGGGAGACCGCAATCAGATCGCACAGCACGAACCGCATCCTCCATGGTGTGATTCCAGCGCTCAGAGACACCATTCTACTAAGGAGTAGCAAGAGCGGAGACCTGGTGAAAAACTCGTGCTCGCAGAAGAAACTGTTCATCTTGCCATGAAACTCGCTGCCGCGATCCGAGCAGAAGGTATGTAGCGTGTGGCGGGACGGATGCTCAGCCATCATTGGCCAGAGGCGAACCGTGAGAGCGGCGTCACTCTTCTTGCACAGGTTGTAGACCCACCGCATCCGGGTGAAGTCATCAGTCAGGGTCGGGAAGTATCGGCCCCCATCGGACAGAGACTCGACAAGAAGAGGACCGAGGAGGTCTGAATGGACTAACTCCAAAGGACAAAGTGTTCAAGAACGAGAGTCAGGGTAGGTGCAACAATGCATCTTACCCTGAGAGCAAAAGAAACAATCGGTCTTGGGCGGCTTCTCGAAAGAAGCCGCGTCAAGACCGAGTGCGGGCTGTGTCCAAATGAGGTTCGACATAGTGTCGAAGTCCACATGATACAGACAATGATGAAGCAATCACTCGTGCTCAGCAGACAGAACAACAGTGA
This sequence comes from Penium margaritaceum, assembly GCA_023375785.1. Classification (NCBI taxonomy): domain Eukaryota; kingdom Viridiplantae; phylum Streptophyta; class Zygnematophyceae; order Desmidiales; family Peniaceae; genus Penium; species Penium margaritaceum. Next base: position 188,213 of record SZWC01001828.1, on the reverse strand, counting down.
CAAAAATGCAAGCTGAAGTGGAGGGGGAGCAAGGAGGAGAAGTCCGAGAGACACGATACAAGTCATCCACAACAGAGGCACAAAGAACAATGCTACAAGTGTCAATAGCAGTCATAGTCGCAGAGTCTCTAGTGTGCTCCAGAGAGATTCCCATCAGTGTGCAGGCACGGACAAAAAGCAAACTAAGCTCAAGGTCAAGCACAAAAAGTACCTCAGAAAGATACAGGGGGCCAGACAGACCATCCAAACACATGACCCCAACACCCTGGACCGGCAAGGACTGACCAGAGTCTGTACGAACGGAACGAACATACGCAACAGGGCCAAGAACAACGAAGTCACTACGATGACAGGTCATATGATGAGTGGCACCGGAATCGATGATCCAAGTGCCACCAGGATCACGACTGAAGGACGTCACTGTACAACCGGAAATGGAACACTCGGCCTCAGACGGGCACTGGGCAGTAGATGAGGAGGAACGACAAACGGCACAAAGGTGAGACTCATGAATCCAATCGGTACTATCAGGCCCATCGTCATCACATGCCAGCTGTGCCCCCCCACACGAGTCATCCCGAGCTACAAGAATAGACCAACACACAGTCTGTGAACCACTCAGCTATGACAACACACTCGTACCTCCCTGAAAACGAAGCGCCAGAAGGTGATAGAGCTGAGCGATGGTGCGGTCACGTGGGTCTGGGTCGCCACTGCTCGCCGGTGGTGAAGCAGGAATAGCTGCGGTCGTGATCACTCCGCGCCCAGAGGATGTGCTGCTCGACGTAGACCGTAGTGCATGCATAGCCTGAAGCTCGCGAGTAATCCGCGCCCAGTCAAGCGGCTGTTGGTACTCGGTGTAACGATGAGCGCCTCCACATTTGTAGCAGTGAACAGACTGTCCACTGCTACTGCCCGATGACGACCACTGCTATGACTGCTACTAGCCCGAACCGCCCCTCTGTCTCTTCTACTTCCCCTGTGCTGCTGCTACAACACCCTGTGTCTAAGTCGGTGTAGTTAGGGTGGAAGAGGAAGAGGAGGACGTGATAGAGGATGGAGAATTAGATTGAAGGAGGGGCATCGGTGGTGACGTGATGTCTGTTGTAGCAAGAGGACACTCCTGATGAGCCACGGCTGCCTCACAGGCAGAAGTCACCTGGAGGAAGAGCTGATGCGCCCAGGGAAGAAGTTGCAGGGAGGCGGAAAAGGGCTTGAGCACGGCGTCGTTGTACCTCGTGAAGATGTCTGCGTGCTCAAGGCGAACGCCGAGCATGATCGTACAGAGTGCCCACAGTTGTGTACCTCTTGAGGTCCCAAGGCGCGTGTAGATGCGCATGGTGCGCCGCCAGTAGTCGGCTGCAGGCTAAGTAGGTCCCTGACAAAGGGAGTGAAAGGCACGAATGTGGGCGGTATGAGTGGCGTGCATCTCTGCAGCAAGCAGGGATAATGCAAGTTCCTAGCCCCCGCATGGATCAGCATCTCTGCCTATGCCGGCCTCTCCAAGGAACGAGCGGATGTCGATGAAGGTCTCGCGCAACATGGCATAAGAAAGTCTGTGCATTGCCCTAGCCGCTGTCAGCACCTATGCTCAGTCCATAGTCTGATACAAACTGTGGTAGTAGGGCCACACTCCTTGTGAAGTGGCCCAAACCTGGAAAAGGATCTCCCAGCAGTCAAAACCATCCTCGCTAACACACCGTGGGGGTGGTGTCTCGAAGTCCTTCGGTTGTCGCTCCGTAGGGAGAGCAACCACAGGTTGAGAAGGACGAGGGATGGGGAAGACAGCGGGAAGAGGGAAGTTGCTGGGATGGAGGTTAGGCAAGGATTGAATCTCGGGAAAACGAGATGTGTGTGGGGGTCGAGAACTCGTCTAGAGCTGGCGGAGACGCTCCTGAAGCACATGAATCTCACTCTCGGGGGAGTCGCCCTCCATATTTGACATATCAGGGTCCTCATCCGAACAATCAAGAGATGGCAGGTCGCCTCCAGCTCTTGTCGCCAGTGCTGGTGCTGATTGCTGTGTAGAGGGTGCGACACCGGCAGCTAAGGCTGCACACGGTTCCTATCCGCGGAGATTCAGATGGATCCGGATCCGTGCGACGGGTCCTGTACCTGGATCCGGAACCGGGGTAACGGATCCTTGGATTCACGGATCCCTGTATTCACGGATCCTGGATCCGGATCTGGGGATTCATGTATTATGCATGGGTTGGTTTTCACCAACCATGAGTCTCACTTTTTTTTTAATCAGTCTTCTACGTGGTAACACTTAACTTCTTCCCTCATGTTGTACATTCACACAAACGTTTTCATAGAACACATTCACACACACAAGCATGGAAAAAACATCTCAATGATGCACAAGCACTAGGTACTAAACAGAGAACTGTCNACCTGATGCTGCTGTTGCTGTAGTTGTAGATGCAGCAGCCGCAGAGTCTCCGGGGTTCAGAAGCTGGAGCTGCTGAAGACCGCTGGCGCTGCCTGCCGCAGCCACGGCTGCGGCAGCCTCCTCTGCAGCTTTGCACAGCTCCACCCGCAAGTAGTACGGCCTCAGCAACTCCACCACCTTCACTTGTAGCTCTGCTGGGCTGGCGATGCCGACCTTGGGATGCACGTTTGCGTAGAAACTCAGGCGGAACCGAGGGTCGAGGGCGGTTGCCAACACGTGGCGGTCAGTGCACAACTTGGCGTACTTTTCCAGCTTGGCGATGCTGGACGTCATGCCCTCCTTCAGCTCGACCAGCAGCTGTTCCTTGCAGTCCAGACGGCCAGCCTGTCCTCGGCGCTTGCTCTTGCGCTCTGCTGCCACGGCTTTCACCACCCAGCTCTGCATCTTGTCGAGGAGGGAGGAGTAGAAGGGAATGACAAGGGAGAGGCTGGGATAGGACGACCCAGAAATGTCATCCGTGAAGCCCTTGTAGGGCTTCACGATGACAGTAACGAGCGCGATGAGTTCCCAATCCTCAAAGGTAGGTTTGAGGTGCGCGCCATCCCTGCCATACTGATCCAGCCACTCTTCAAGCACAGAACGCACAGCAATGACGCGCTCACACATGTCCAAGGCACTGTTCCACCTGGTCTCGGTGTCCAGGTGGAGGGACTTGTACGTCAGTCCCGCTGCTTCAACGGCTTGCTGCAACGACTCTTCACGTGTTGGCGTCCGTGTCACGAACACCGCGATGGCCCGGACCTGCTGGATGATGGCCATCACGCGCGGCTGCTTCAACAAGTCGCCCACAGCAAGGTTCATCACATGGCCGAGGCACCTGATGTGCCCGGCTTTGTCGAAGGAGTCGTTGTTGGGGACCATGTGGTTGTCAACGAGGGAGTCATTGGTGCTCTCGTTGTCCATGGTGAGACAGAACACTCTGTCCCACAGCTCCCACTGCTGCAGTGCTGCTTTCAGCAGGTGGAAGAGGTTGTCGGCTGTTGCCCCACCCTTGATGGCCGGGAAGGCGAGGGCGATGGCGCGCACGTTGTAGTCGGTGTCGATCCAATGCGCCGTCACTCCGAGGTACTTCACGTTGTTGCATGCCTTCCAGCCGTCGTTCGTGAATGATATGGCTGACTTCACTGCTGCCAGCTGCGTCTTGATGCGCTGACGGAACGCCTTAGCACCGACGCGGATATTGCGGGCGACGGTCATGCGTCCAGGAATGGCTGCTGCGGGGTTGGCGTGCGCAAAGGCCTTGGCAAGCCAGAAGCTCTCCATGGACAAAAAC
>SZWC01001828.1:172218-183752 GCA_023375785.1 Penium margaritaceum | reverse complement strand
CCTTCTGCCGTAGGATCCGGGTCAGGATCCGCAGATATAAGCCGGATCCACAATCCTGGATCCGGAACCGCGAATCCGGATCTGGATCCGGATTCATGGGTAGGGTACCGCGGAGCACAGGATCCGTGTGCACCCTTACCGGCAGCTCCCTCAAAGGTCTGCTGTGGGGTCGTGGACTGACCTCAAAGAAGCTCAATGAGGGTACGGATGGCGTCAGTCTGCTGCTGCTACAGACGACGCATCTCGTCCTGCTGGCTCCATAGATCCTCAATAGCCTGCGAGCATGGGCTCATGACCCTTGAGGAGGAAGAAGAGGGATTTAGTGACTTTTCTCCCTCATCACCGGACGGAGCCATGTAAGCGCTCATTAAGGGCTAGGATGTCAACGTAGTTGGACTGTGTAAATGTCAGCATTTCTGGAGGAGTTGAACTGCTGGTAAACTTTGACTCTCCGACCAAGAATTTGACCAAGGAAAACATTGACGTCAGTATGTCAGCACGACCGGACAACGTCAACAAGAAAAATGTTGACATCCCTCACCCCCACTTTTTTTAACAACCCTTGCGGTTTTTGCTCCACTGCGCAGGGGACGCCTGCTCCGTAGCAACCCCATGGAAGCTACACGGAAGCTCCGTAGGAGCTTCGGCTCAACGGTTGCTATGCCGGCACCTACAATAGTAGCCGCGCGTCTGGTTGCGTAGTTGTGGGAGTAGCTGCACGCAACTGCTTTGCTGCAGCGCAGCTACGTGCTACTAATACAGTTGTTACGCATTGCTGCCGTCGTGCGCTGCTGTTGCGCTGCTGCTCTACTATGCTACTACTGATGTATGCTGCTGCTACTACTGATGTATGCTGTTGTTGCTACTACTCAATGCTACTACTCTAGTAGCCTACTACTGCCCGCCGTCAACGCCGCCGCTATACATCGCTGCTACGTGCTGCTCTTGCTACGTGCTACTGCTACTGCACGCTGCTAATGCTACGGGCTGCTATTGCTACTAATCGCCACCACCTGCCGTGGCTGTGGCCTACTTCCGCTGCTACTAGCGCCAATGCTAGCAGCTGCTAGCGGCTTCCGCTTGCTGCACCTGTCACCTGCCATTGCTAGTGACTGCTGCTGATGCACTCTCACGTGGGTGACGTCGCCGGCACTCTCGTGTCGTCGGGAGGTCCCTGTGGATCAGCAACAGCGGTGACGCTCACTACTACTGCTCTGTTGCGTCTCTACTATGCAGCTTGGCGAGAATTGTCTCACCACTCTGATACCATGAGAAGATGCCTAGAAGCTTCCTAGCGACACTGCCGCTAACTAGGCATCAGTGCCTGGTCAGACGATGACGACAGTCATAAGTCGTACACACAACGGCAAGGGTCTGGCTAGGAGACACAAGGCAAAGTGTCAGAATGCTTCAATAGCATTTGTAGAGAGAGATGACAAATGACAGGTCCATGGCATAAGTACCTGCCGCAGCGCAGTGAAGGGCTCTAGGACGGTCGTCGGTCAGCTCCAAGCTGGTAGACCACCATCGGACGACGCACCGCTACCACCTGGGTCCATATAAGGAATCTGCACGGGCATGGACACGGCCGAGTGGTCACAGTAAACTGTACAGGTCAACAGGAACATCACAAATCACACCGGGCACCCGTAGACTTGTTCCGGGGTCGAGAGGAGAACCGCTTTCTTGTTATGGACGTGTCCGGCTCGAGTCGTTCTCGTTGAAACGACGCGTCAATCTGATGCCTGTGCAGGAAGTTATGATCGGGCGAGTGTCTTAGCCTCGGCTGGGTCGTTCTGGCACTTTGCGTAGTTTTGCGCAAGTTGCGCTTGGTGCGCAGCCAACGCAGCCAGGGTCGCGTTTGGGCTGCACTGGCTGCGAACCAAGCCTCACACTTGTTTACGTGCTTGTGGCTCATTGTTGTAATTCTCTCTATATGTCTTTTACTTCTGGAAGCACATTTGACACTCTAATTCTGTTGCCTAGCCAAATCCTTGCCGTTTCGCATCCGACTTGTGTTCATGCCGTGAGCTGATTGAGCGCATACGCTCAGTCACTGGCAAGCGTGTTAAGAAGCTTCCTCGCAATTGCATTTCCTTGCCACCTACTTTGCTCTGTTAACCCTAACTTGTCGATGTTCTGTCCTAACTGCAAGACATACATGAAAATGTTGTTGTGTGTGTCGTACACAGCTTACGGTGACCCCTCGGCTCATGTCCATTCACGTGCAGATCCCTGAGACTGGCGACGGTGGCAGAAGGCTGGCGGCCGGCGACGACGGGCGCCCAGAAGACTTCCGTTTTTTTGTATTCGTGCTGTGTCAGAGCACGTAGGCGTGCAGCCTATCAAGAGGTAGATCTTGTCGGTATGGCCATTCTGGTTCAAAAGGCTCGTCGTTCTGACATGTCTGCAGGGAGTTATGGCCAAAACTGCGTTCTTGCCACTGTTTTCTCCTGCTAGAAAATAGTGCCCTTGTGCGTCGCGTGTGTGTGCACTAGGTCCGTGACACTGTTTAGGTTGCCCAGACCACACTTGTCATCTCTCTCTGCATATTTCAACATTTGCAACTTCTGACACTTGTGTTTGTGTCCCTAACCAACCCCTTGTTGTTCTCACCTCCACCTGCGTGTGCTAGTGAGTTAGCCGGCTGGCTTATACTGCCACGCCAGCGACAGCAGTGCTAGGAAGTTGTCTCTCATGGTATCAAAGGAGCAAGCCAGTGCTTGCATAGCTGCGCAGCAGAGACGCAGCAACCGCAATAGCCGTGGGCAACCGTAGCTGTTGCCTTGAGTAGCAACAGTAGTAGTGCCCATTGCCTCGGCGGGAGATCCTTGGAGGGCCCACCACCATTCTGACCGTTTTTTAAGAACTCTACAGCCATTCCACGGTTGTTCCGCGACAGCAGCAGCCGCTCTGCGCAAAATCCGTCGCACTACGCAGCAACGAGGTCTCCGCAGCGGATGCGGCAACTGCACGGCCGCAGCGGAATGCGCCTGCAGTGCCGCGGTGGCACACAACGTTCCAAGCACGTCACCTCGCGGTGAAGGTGTCGTGGCAGATCCGCACTGTTGTGCGGATCCGCGTCAGTCCAACGTTGCAACTCCTTGGCGGTTCCGGAACACGCCGGTGCTGCTCGCCGGTGCCCAGCGGTTGCACTTTAGCGACAGCTCCGCGGCGATTCCGTGATCGCCAGATGCGGCCGCTCTGCGGTGGTTGCATAATGCACCAAGGGTGGTGCCCCGGCTGATTGCGGCACCCCACCGTGTTCCGCATCGGCGCGACCGCGGCAGCTGCTCTGCTGAAATTTGCGCGGCGTTCTGCGGCGATGTTCCGCGGAAGTGTTCCACGGAAGGTTCTCCGCGGAAGTGTTACGCGGTAGCATTCCGCAGTGATGTTTAACGACAGCGTTCCGCGGCAGTAATCCGCGGCAGCGTTCCGCGGCAATAACCAAAAAAAAAGGGAGCAACCGGTCATCATGCCGAAGCAAACCTCCGCCAGCACCACCACCGACGCAGCTGCCAATGGCAGCTCCGTCAGTGGCCAACACCGGGCGCCGCCATCATCACGACAGTGCCAGCTGCATCAACAGCAGCAGCAACAGCAACAACAGCAGTAGAAGCAGCAACAGTAGCAACCTCTGCAGTAGCCTCTACAACAGCAGCAGCAGCAGCGACAGGAGCAGCCGCCACAACAGCAACAACAGCAGCGGCCGCCGAGCCCAACGAAATTGGCGCGCCAAGTGCGTGCTGTGGCTGACCTACAGGCGGAGAGTCGCAATACTCTGACAAAGCAGATTGCTGAGCTACAGGATATGATCAGAGGCCTACTGCCTCAGCAGCAGCAAGCCCAGCAGCAGCAGCAGCAGCACCTGTCAGCAGACCCAAGCGAGGATCACCTCGCTTTTGGCAGCAATGTAGATGAGGTTGCAGAGACCCTCTCTGGCTCTGGCAAGGAGGGTGAGGAGGAGCTGCTGCGAGCACACCTCATCTGCCTGGAGGCACGCCGTAGAGCGAGTGAGGCCAGTCCCGCCCTCCAGGGCACGAGTTCCAGCGCCGACGTCAGCCTGAGCTCGTCTCGCCGCCCTCTGAGCTTTGAGGAGCTGGCTCTGCGAGCCCGCCTGCGTAAGTGGGTTTCCTCCTCTATGCCCGGTCCCGTGGTGGTTCCAGCCGTCGCTCTACCAACGGTCAAGCCACCCAAGTGGTTTGAGTCGGACCCTCCCATCTTCCGGAGTGGGAATGACTACAAGTCTTGGGAGCCGTGCTTTCGCATGTGGGCCATGAGCGTGGGAGTCCTCGCCTACTACCTCACCCCGTACCAGGCGTCTGACCCCGCCCGGACGCACATGGCGGTCCGCGCCGCCTCCGGTTTGATGAAGGCCGCCCCAGAATTCACCAAGGACTTCAGTCGGTTCCTTGGCGATCCGCTGACCGCCTCAGGAGCTAACCTTTGCGAGGCGTGGGCACTGGCTGTCACTCTTTTTGAGGGCGCCACCCTGGCCCTGACGTCCCAGCGCCTCGCCGACTTCAACTCCCTCTGCCAGACTGCTCAGGAGTCTGCAGTTGACTACTAGCGTCGGGGGATCCAACTGTACGAGGAGCTAGGAGACGATGCCCCTGCGCAGTACTCCGCACTCCAGAGCATCCTCTACGGCATTCACCCCGACTACGCGCGCGTCTTTAGCAACTTTGACTAGACTCTGCTTCGCAACATGGCGAGTGACGGGACCCTGCTGCGCTGGGCCACCATTCACTTCCTGGAGGTCGCCGGCGTGGACGCCTTGAACCACGCGCGCCGCAACACCGCTTCAGCTGCAGTTGCCGCCACATCGCCCTCCCTGCTGCCTGTAGCTACAGTAGTCCCAGCTTAGGGAAAGAAGGGCCGCAAATCGTCAGGCGGTGGTTCCAGCGGCACCAGCACTAGTAGTGTCAGCCGTAGTAGCAGCAACAGCAGCGGCGGCAGCAGTAGCAGCAGTGGCAGCAACGGATCCAGAAGCACAACGGGCCGCGGGCTCATGTGCTTCACTTGCGGAGGTGACCATCGCTACCCCGACTGCACTCGTCTCACAGGTCGCCCGTTGGACTGGGCCAAGGTCACCCGTGGACTACAGTAGGCGCACGAGGCACTCATGCGCCAAACGTCCGGTGCGATCGCCCGCTTGGCCGCCACTACCGCAGCCGTCCTAGAGGAGTCAGCCACCACAGCAGGCCCCTCCACGAATCCTCGTGACTAGGCACTCGCAGAACGCGACAGGATGATCGCCGAGTTGCACCAGCTTCTTGACCTGCGCCCATCTCAGGGAGGTGCGAGTGAATTGACTGAGTCTAGGGGTCCTACTGCCTGTGGACTGTCTGTGTCGTTGCGTGATGATGCTTGTGGTGGTTCCCACGCCCAGCCGTGTCCGCGTGACGGACCCGATGATGTGTCTTGGCTGTATGATTCTCATGTGCACTCCGCTAGTCGCCTTGTCGTGTCCGCCGCTGAGCGTCCTGCTGCCGTGCCTTATTCTGTCATTGAGTGCCACGTTGCCCCTTGTTCGCGCGTCACCGACACCACCTGGGTCGTTCACTCTGGTGCCACCCATCACATGACGTGCCACCGTGACGCCTTCGTCATCTTGCATCATGTTGTTCGCTCCGTTCGCACTGCAGCTGGCCATGAGGTACCTGTCCAGGGTGTTGGGGTTGTGCAGTTCACCGGGCCCGCCGGTCCCGTATACATCTCCAACGTCCTCTTTGTCCCTGATCTGGAACTCAGCCTGCTCTCTGTTCGTGCTTGCACCAAGATGGGCCTAGGTGTCACGCACACAGATGCCGATGCTCGCATCTTTGTACGCGCCATCCAGGAGACCATCCTCAGTGGGACGGTTGTCGATAATCTGTATCACATCTTTGGGTCCTCTACGAGGGTCCCCCCCTTGCCTCCGTCTCCCACTGCTCGTGTCTTTGTCGCTGGTGCTCTATCCCCTGAGCACCACTGTCTCCTGCATTGATGCCTTTGTCATGTTCACCTGGGGGCTGTCGACACGCTGATCCACATTCAGCCTGCTCTCGGTCTTGATGCGGCGTCCTTCAAGGCGCCGCCCACGACCGACTACCTAGCCTGTGCAGAAGGCAAAATGCATCGGCCCACCTATCCTGCGTCTGTCTCTAGGGCTCGTCGGCCCTTGGAGCTTGTCCACTCCGACCTCATGGGTCCGCTCCCTGACAAGTTTCAGGAGGACCGTGGCCGCTATGTCTTGACGTTGACTGATGACTTCACGCGTATGCGCTGGGTCTACATTCTACGACAGAAGAGCAATTCCGCCATTGCCATCCGCATTTGGCTGGTCATGGCCGAGTGCCAGTCTCCCCACCCCCTTCAGACCTTTCGCTCTGACCGTAGTGGCGAGTACCTTGGTGACATGGCTCGCTCCTTCACCGAGCTCGGTGTCTTCCACAACCTCTCAGCTCTCGCCACCCCCCAGCAGAACGGTGTCTCCGAGCGCTGGAACCGCACCATGGGGGATGCGGTTTGCGCCATGCGCGCCGACAACGCTATGCGTGAGGCCTTTGCCTTCAAGGGCATGGCATGAATGACCTGGGTCTGGAACCGCATTCCCCACGGTCCCCTCCCAGGTCACCGCACGCCCTACGAGCTGTGGTACGGGCGTCGTGCGAATCTGCTCCTTGCCCGTGTCTGGGGCTCCCTTGCCTACATCTGGTTCACACCGGAGCAACAGGGGAGAAAGCTCTCTCCACGAGGCCGCATCTGAGCCTTCGTCGGCGTCGTCCCGTGGTCGAAGGCCTGGCGGTTCAGGGACCCTGAGTGCCGCCGCATCGTGGAGTCCCGTGACGCTCTTTTCTTCGAGCATCTCGCCTTCCGCGACCTTACTCGCATCCACGCTCTGTGTGCTACTCATGCTCCTAGGTGTGCCTGACCCCGTAGTGTGGGGGAGGCTCCTGTCACGGTTTGCACTGTGCCCCCGGCTAGTACGGTCACTCCGTCACCGACACCCCAGGGGCTGTCCCCAGAGACTGTGCCCACTCCTAGCTCCGCCCCATCTACGGCTCGCTCCTCTGCCCCCGACTCTCCACTCTCGCTCGTGTCCGAGTCTGCGTCCGAGCTTGCCTCCACGTCTGAGGCCCAGCCTGACCCTACGCCTGCTTCCGCGTCTGAGGCTCGGTCTGACCCTGCGTCTGTACTTGTGTCTGGTTCTGAGCCATCCCTGCCTCTGGCCACGGATGCGCCTACGTCTGCCTTGGCCCCGTCCCCAACTGTTGAGGCCACGCCAGCCTCGAGTGGCGTGCCTGCCGTGTAGTCCACACCGGCATGTGAGTTAGCAGCGCCCACTGCACCTGCCCTGTCGGACCCCTACACACGGGCACCCGGCGGACGTCTCCTCCCTCGCCCCACGCGCAGCATCGTCAGCGGTGACCCGGGCACGAAGGCCCTCGGCCTGAGTGCTCGCGGCCTTGCTAAGGTTCACCCTGGCTGTGCCACTAGGTTGGCATTGCTTGCTCAAGAGCACAGTCTTGCTCGTGACACCGCTGTGTCCATGGTGATGGTCGACCCTCCCTCTACGGCCTATGCTATGGCTACACGCAGTACACCAGTGCTGTCTCTCGATCCCACCAGTCTGCCAGAGGCTTCGTCAGCCCCCGACGCTGAGCTGTGGCGCACTACCTGCCAGGCTGAGCTTGATGCCATCCGAGACCATGGCGCCTTTGAGCTAGTGGACTTGCCAAACAACCGCAAGGCCATCAAGGCAAAGTAGGTTCTACGCAAGAAGCTCAAGCTAGACGACACTGTGGAGCGCTACAAAGCTCGCTTGACGGCAAAGGGTCCCTGGTGTGGACTACACCGAGACCTTTGCTCCCGTTGGGCGGATGACGACCACGCTCACGCTGTTGAGCCAGGTGGCACAGCACGACTGGGAACTCCATCAGATGGATGTCAACAACGCTTTCCTTAACGGGGATCTTGAGGAGGAGATTTACATGGTCCAGCCACCCGGCTTTGAGGATGGTACCGGCCGCGTGTACCGGCTGTGGAAGGCCTTGTACGACCTGGAACAGTCACCTCGCTGCTGGAACCAGAAGATCACCAGCACGCTAAGACGCGTTGGGTACGTTCACAGTGATGCTGACCCATCCCTATTCACCTCACAGTCCCCAGCACCGCTCGCTGCCATCCTCGTCTATGTGGACGATCTTCTGATCGCCTCGCCCGACCTGGGAGCAGTGAACGCTACCAAGGCCGTTCTCCCCTCGGCCTACAAGATGAAAGATCTTGGTGCAGCCTTAGTTTTTCTAGGGATGGAGATCGTGCGCGACCGTGTCTGCCGCACACTCCATGTCCATCAGCTACGCTACGCAGAGACTGCGGGGGAGCACTTTGCCGACCTCCTCACTGCCGCCCGTACGGCCTCCACGCCCATGACCCCTGAGAGGCAGGCCTCCCTGAAGGTGGATGACCCAGCTGACCTGGGGGAGCTAGTTGATGTGATCTTGTACCTACGAGTCATCGGCTCGCTCATGTACTTGGCCACCACGACACTGCCCGACATTGCCTTCACTGTCAATCTGCTCGTCCTGTTCTCGTAGGCTCAACGCCACCGAACACTGGAGGCCGCAGTCCGGTGTGTGCGCTACATTCTGTCCACTGCATGTTTCGGCATGTGCTTTCACGAGCAGGTGTTAGTTGTGCTTGATGGATACACTAACAGTGACTGGGCGTGGAGTCCAGATGGCAAGAGCTGCATCGGCTACATCTTTCACATTGGAGGCACTGTAGTGTCCAGGAGAAGTGGGAAGCAGGGTTGCATTGCACGTAGCACTGCTGAGGCAGGGTATGTTGCCCTAGGCGCCGGTGCAGCGGAATGCATTTGGCTCGTCCGTCTGTTACGTCAACTGCGTCAGTCCATTCCCCCCGTGGTCCTCTAGTGTGACAACATGAGCGCGGTGGCCATCGCCAAGAACTCACACATGTGAGTTCTTGGCGAACTCACATGTGTTCCATGCATGCACAAAGCACATCAATGTCGAGCACCACTTCGTGCGTGATCTGGTTGATCGTGGTGAGATCAAAGTCATCCACGTGAGTACAGACAGGCGGTACGCGGACTTTCTGACGAAGGCTCTGGGCCGTTCGAAGTTTCATGCGGCCACTCGTTCCGTTGGACTCTGCCCCATCCTTGTTGCAGGTTGACTCCTCATGTGCCACCTTGTATGTGCTATGCCTGCAGCCTGCAGCGGCTGTGCGTTTCCTACTCTGTACAGCGTTAGTGTTGTTGGTTTTTTGCGCTCATTGTGCCCTGTTGTGTCCTCCCGGCTTGTGTACATCAGCGTGCAGATGACTGACGGCGAGACTCGATGCTGATTGAGTGTCGTCCGGTGGAGCTGATGCACGCTGAGGCCGTCTTGCAGTACGCTGGAGTCCCCTCTCTCCGGCGATGTGCTCAGCTCCATCGGCAGGCCTCCTCGGCGGTCGCGCTGTCGGCAGTCACTGCCACTACAGTCGCTGTCTGCATGCGTCCAGCATGCACTGTTATGCCTCCGTCGTCATGCGCTGCCTAGGGTCCTAGTTGCATGTTGTTTGGCCCTGTTTGGCAGCATAAACCGTTATGGGCACTACCTGGGTTCACGCTGTCATAACTCCTTGCCACTGTTTTTCTAGCAGATTCTGACTGCACGGCTGCGTTCGCAGCGTCGGAATTATGGTATGGTCCAGTTTTCAGGCAAAACGGACGACGCCCGGGTTTTGGGCTGTCAGCCGTCTGGCAGGCCTCACCGAGAAAACCTGCCAGCCTGAAATTAGTTGTTTTCTGATTGGCTGATGAACTGAGTAACAAGCTCTACAGAGTTGGGGGGGGGCTAGAACTTGGAGGGGTCTCCCATTGTTGTTCATTCTTGTTTCCTAATCAGTTACTATCAGTTTTCAGCTGCTTTCTGGCGCTAACTCTGGCACGCGCGTTTCTGAGCAACAAATCCAGAGCTTCTAGACTTAGAGTCTGCAGCAGTAGTAGCGGGCTGCAGCAACTGCTGTAGCGAGCTGTAGCAGCCGCCAGCTGCTGCAGCAGCAGCAGCGAGCAACAGCTGGCAGGTGCCAGCAGCAGCTGCTGCTTCCCGCTGCTCGTAGCGAGCGAACAGCGAGCAGCAGCCCGCTGCTGCCAGCGAGCAGTAGCGCGCTACTGCTAGGCGAGCAGCAGCCCGCTGCTCGTAGCAGACACCGGGCTGCTGCTCGCTGTGACAAGGAAAAAAGAAAAGAAAAAAAAAGGCAACAAAAACATCCCCCAACCCCGTAGCTCACTGTAGTAGCCTGCAGCTGCAGCGAGCAGCTGTTGCAGCACACAGCAGCTGCAGCAGCGCTCAGCAGCAGCAGCAAGCTCCAGCAGCTCGCTGCTGCAGCAGTAGTAGCCACAACAGCTGCTGCAGCTCACACCACCAGTAGCTGCAACTGCAACTACAGCAGCATCAGCAATATCAGCAGCAGCTACAGCAATCGCAGCAGTAGTAGCAGCAGCAGAAGTAGCAACAGCAAACAGCTGCAATAGCAGCAGCAGCAACAACAAGAGCAACAGTAGCAACAGCAGCAGCAACAACAGCATCAGCAGCAACAGCAGCATCAACAGCATCAACAGCAGCAGCAGCTGCAGCAGCATCAGCACCAATAGCAGCTGCGGCAACCCCAACATTCGCCGCTGCTGACGTCAGCACCCTTCTGCTAACGTCACTGCTGACATCACTGCTGACGTCACTGCTGACGTCATCAACAAAAAATAACAAAAAAAACAAAAAAACAAAAAGGGAGTGAAAAAGGTGGGGAGAAAGGAAAGGGGGAAGCCAACCTAAGGGGTGAATAGAACTCCCACCACCCCTTTTTGCTGACATCAGCCAAAGCAACAAAAAAAAACAAGGGGCACCACACCATGGCCGGTACCCCTAGTGAGGAGGGGTCCTCCTCTGTTGGGGAGACCCCTACCTCTCCTTTCTTGCAGCGCCTACAGCAGTAGCAGCAGCAGTAGCAGCCGCAATAGCAGTAGCAGCAGCAGCAGCAGCCGCCGCCGCCGCAGCAGCAGTAGCAGCAGCAGCAATAGCAGCTGCAGCCCACTAGTGTCGTCGGCGGCAATCCTGACCCCCTCGCTGCTCTTCAGCAACAGCTCGCCGCCTTGACGCAGCAGCTTGCAGCGCTACAGCCGGTAGTAGCCCAGACTGCCACCAGTGTACCACCGTCATTCGTCCCTCCAGGGCACGCCAGCCCAGCGGTGTCTGCTGCCACGTACCATCTGGCACAACAGCAGACTCAGCGCCAGCGGCAGACAGTCACTTCCGTCCTTGGCCCCACTCTGGGTGCTGGCCGCAGGCAGAAGGACTTTGAGACGCCGTCGCCGCCGCTTCAAGCCGGCGAGCAGTTCCGAAGCTGGGAGCTTAGCTTCCGGATCTGGGCGTAGGGTGAGGGCCTGTGGGCATACTACACCCTCCCTTACGACTCCACCCAGGCCGACCAGTTGTATGACGCTGGTCGCGCCGTCCGCGCCCTTGTCCCAGTCGCCCCTC
>SZWC01001828.1:132821-154866 GCA_023375785.1 Penium margaritaceum | reverse complement strand
GCCCCCCCCCCCCTCCCCCCCCAAGTGCTTGCGGTTGCTGAAAGCGAGCGGAAAGTGCATGGGCCTGGTGATGCGCGAGAGGCAAGGGGGCATGACAAGGACGTGCGTCACATGAAGGTGACCTGAAATGTCACGGTCACGATCATTGTCGTTGTCATGGTCATGGCTTCAGTCATGCGTATTCAGAACGCCCTCGCCGACGAGCCGAGTGAGAGGTGACCTCTCGTGCTAGAATGAGAGCCACGAGTGGTTTTCCCTCCAATGACCCCGCGGAGGACAATGGCACGGAATGCCCGAGGTGGTCTCTGCACATGGGGCAAAGGGCTGTGACAGGTGGCGAGACGCAAACCCGGTCGCTGCCCACCGTGCGCACCATGGCATGCCAGGCCAGAGCGGTTGATGCGGCGCGCGGTAGGCGGTGAGGAGGGACAACATGGCAGGTGGCGCTGGAGGAGAAGAGAGCTGGGGCGAATGGTGCAGCTGGATCTTCCACTTGCAGAATCAACCAATTTCCTCCTCCCTCCATCGACTGCCCACATGGGCGCCTGCGGTCAAATCCTCTTCCCGACCCACAGATCTCTGAAATCCCCCGAAACACCCCTGGAGGAGGCGCACGTGCAGGGCGTACGGCAGTCGTTTTGCCGAATGACCAGTCTAACCGCAACTCTCGTGTGCCTCCATCGCCGCCTTGTTCATGATAGCAAACCCATGGAGAGGAGTGGGTTTGCGAAGGATTTTTAGGAACAAACAAGGTTGAACCATCGCCGAATGACTCGAACCATGGGCGTGCTCACACATGAAAGTGCAGTTGGGGCTGCCACCTCATTGCCGTGATCCATGTTCAAGGGAAGCGCCGGACAACGGCTTTGCGTGTGGAAAAAGAACTCCGAATCAACATGCGGTTACGAGGGCATTTGAGTCCCAGGGCTGGGTGGGCGAATTCTTTGGCACTTGGACCAGCACTGGGTGCCAGCCGTCGGAAATTAGAGCGCTGCTGCTAAGCATTCCATCGGAAAGCAGGATTCGTTCACACTCCTCCCGAGTCGCGCAATAGGTTTTCACAACCGACATAAATGATTGGGCTGTAAACGCAGATTGTGAATAAAGGACTGAGTGCATCGCAAAACCCGGAAGTACGGATTCAATCGATGAAGAACGTGACGGGAACTAGGAATGGCAAACAGTAGCGGAACACTGCAGTGACGAAACGTAGGACAGAACCCGGCAACAATCGAGCGGAGCCAAGGGATCGATAGAACCTTCACCATGATAGATTCGCCTCATTAATGTAATAAGCCTCAACCGGAAACAGCCAAAGCCGACATAAATGAATGAGCATTATTGAACAAGCCAGCACGATGCACAGAGAACGAGAACAACTCATGCCTAAAAATGAAGCAAGAAAACATTAGGCTTCAAACTAGTCCAATAAACAACTTCAGCAAAATCATCTGCTCTGACAACTTGACATCTCGCCAAAAACATTAAAATGAAAAGAACACGCATAGGTGCAAAGCTTTGATTCAAAAACATTCATCTCCAATTATGTCACACACATTGATGATGTATGTTTTCATTTATAAAAAACAAATGGCGCATTTTGCACTCCCAATTGATTTCATACTCAGTATTTTACATCATCAATAATGGAAAATTATGTTAACATTGAGTTTAGAGATAATTAGAATCTTTATTATTCATATGCGACATTACAAAACACGCATGTCTGAACAAGACGTCCATCATAAGAAAAAACTACATAAGGATACGCAAAGTGCTTGCGTTGTCATTGAACTAGAAGGCAAGGTACGTCCCACGAAGCCCATCCATATGCATCTAAATCTTGCATATAGAATATTATTCTTTTTGGCAATGAAACTATAATTTATGTAGGTGCGCATAGTTCCAACTATTGCAAAGAGAATATATTGACACAACACACGCACTCCGATTAAAATTTCTAATACATTGACATTTGGAATCAATGTGATGTCAAGGATACCGTCACAACTTGTTAGGTAGGGGTATGGATTAAGATACCAAAATCCGTTATCAGCAACCCACTTGACCAGGATTCTAAGTCGTTGCCAAATGAAAACGTTGAGGATACCCTTCCACTTTAATTAAGAAGAGTAAAAATAAAATAAAATCTATTGAAAACATCTAAAAACTTCTTATGAGACAAAAAAATCTTAATCATCCATAACATCCACATGCAACCTTGACTCTAATGTTCATTGTAGTAAGAAACATGTCATAACTTTCGAAACCTTGCGTAAACAAAATTTCCCTATGTATTCAGGGTTCTGGAACCATTCCATATGCCACACATTGCATTTATAGAACTTGAAAAGTAAGCTGACGTTTCACTCTGCACAAAAGGATGACATTTTTGTGTGATGCAGAAGGCTGATGCGAGAGGACAGACAATCATGGTTTGGCAATCGTTCCCTATCGCGCTTCTTGATGTGAAATGTGTCCGATCAGTCCTTTTTCCTGTCTTAACAATGGTGTTGCGTCCAGCGCGTGTGACAGTTTCTTAACGCTGCGGCGTCAGCATGATTGCGACCTTGCGTCACAATGAATGGCTGGCGTTTGCCCAAAATCCCTCGAAGCGCATGATTAGCCAACACCACCACACCCACAACTGGCTTGACTCGGCAAAACGTCAGCGCACAAATGATGTTCAGAACTCGGAAAAACTCGTTTCCTCTCAACGCTTTGTGCGGAAATCCATTCAACCTCTTTTTTTTTGGTTATATAGTAACCTTTTGTTTTCTTACTTTTGTGTGTTTGTGCCGCAAGAAATCGTGATTGCTGGATCGGTCATTTTTCTGACGTATCCACCAATCAGGGTGCTAGAATTTGTAGGACTGTATGCCCCCCCACGTCCGCGGACGCCCTGCTGAGGTCGACCCAGTACAAAAAAATCATGGACATCTGCCTAGATGTCCGGACAGACCCCGGATAGTAAGGAATCACCAGTCCGACGACAGAGCAACAGGGTAAGGACTGTACGTTGGGTCCAACATTGGTCTCGCCCTGTCATGTTTCACGGAGCTGGTCGTCATGATGAACTCTTGTGACTCGTGAACCCGGCCTCAAACAGGGTCAATATGCAAATGAAAGAAAAGAAATTCAACCACCATCATAGAAGAATGTCAATAGATTAAATTCTACCTATAATTACGTCATATTAGTTTTCATAACATAATGAAACATTCAAGGCTCATCCAAATTCGTCAGAGGGATTTTTTTTGTGAGTTTTATCATAAAGATGTGAAACTAGAATGTTCAAGATAGAAGAGCAAATTAATCTCATTGAAATGAATTCATCATGAAAAAAACAAAACTCATGGAAAAAAAAACGAGAAGAAATGCCTTTTGAGGTTCTTCTTCAACATGTTGGTGAATTGTTCTACATAAAGTTGTATCGTCAAGCGCATTTGTTCTATTCTTGGTTTTTCTAGCTTTTACATCCACACTAGCTGGAATGAATCCACCATAGCTTGAGGAAATTTAGGAGAAGTTTGCCCAAACCATACACAATGTTTAAGAGCACGCATGGACAAATAAGAAGAAAGAGTTTCAACGAATGCGCGATCAGCGACGCATGTCGCTGATCGCGCATGGCGAGGGAGCCGGATATGTCGTTCTTACATTTCGAAGTGCTGGATATGGGGGACGTAAAATTGTGCTCTTGGATATGGGAGGGTCCGCCTTGCGCGAATGTGGATATGCGGGCTATTTTGCCCAATTTTTGGGCCTCGATCGTTTAAAAGGGAAATATGTTCTTGCAAGAACTTTAGGAGAGTTATACTCACCATGTTCATATTTATCAAAGAACCTTTCACAATTCATGTTAGAGAACATGCTTTGGATGATGAAATTGTTTTCCAATCTGTTTATGGAGGGACGTCACCTCTCTTTGCTTGATGTGGAAGAATATGGGTAAACACCAATTATGACGGCTTAATCATACAGGATTCCCCAAAATTTGTTGGCTTGTGTCTTATAGATGAGGAGCGACTTCTGGCCTTGTTTCACACTCCATTGACAGTGATCCAGGTGATTAAGCATGCAAGACACTTGTGGTGTGGCACTCAGACTTGGGGAAGCCGAGATTGGTCGACACCCACAACATTCAAAGAAAGAGCATTTTGACAATTGGTGTCACAAGAGACCATGCCCTTATAGTTAACATGCTTGCACGCAAACCGTTGGTTGGCCTGAACATTTGATGCCATGATAGGTCTATTTCGAGTTTATGCCCGGGTCTTCGTTTCGTTAGGTGTGGTAACTTGCTTACACATGTTGTATACTACTTGGGACTGCTTTGAGTCCCACGCCTGACAGGGGAGGGCCTCAAGGGAGAGCAGGCTCGCTGCGCCCTCGCTCTAGGCCTCCTTCCTGTCTCACTTCACCTCATTCGTTTGTGACTTGTGAATCTCCATGAACTGAGCTTGACACACAGACACACCCTCTCCATGGCCATGACTCTTGTGTGTTATGCATAACCCCGTTCTGTTTCTTGTTCCCACCTATTGGTATGCGACCTTGTTGGGGAAAGCAATGTTTGCTTAAAAAAGGCAGTGTCTTGTGACACTGCCTCAAGATCCAAAGGGCCGTCACCGACGCCGTCGCCGCCCTTTGTGCATCCACTAGAGTGGTGCAGCCGCAGTAGCCAAGTAAATTGTACCCCTACATGTTTGAGGACATAAGAGTGACAGCCACCCTTGCAACTTTTATCCTCCACCCTCATCTGAACCAGTTTATGGTGGTGTTCCTTGGCGACATCCTCATATACTCTTGGACCATTGAAGAGCATCAGCAACACCTTCGGCAGGTGCTGGACATTCTTCAGAAAGAGAAGCTGTTTGCGAAACTCTCCAAGTGTTAGTTTGAGAAGCGGGAGGTGGAGTTTCTTGGGCACATCGTGAGCGGCAAGGGTATCCGCATGGACCCAAAAAAGGTGGAAGCAGTGAGGCAGTGGCCAACACCAAAGTGCGTGCGTGACATCCAAGTTTTCTTGAGATTTTTCAACTACAACCAGAAGTTCATCCGTGGGTTCAAAGAGAAGGCTGTGCCACTAACACAGCTGCTGAGGAAGGATCACTAGTGGGAATGGGGCAGGCAAGAACAGAAGAGCTTTGAGGAGCTCAAGTCGGCAATGTGTGACGCTTTGCTTCTGCTGCATTTGGATTCATTTAAGGAGTATGTCATGGCAACAGATGCAAGGGACTATGTCATTGGGACAGTGCTGATGCAAGTTCATGGGAAGAGGCTGCAGCCAATTGCATACGCATCGCGCAAGGTGCAAGGTGCAGAGCTAAATTATGCTATCCATGGGAAGGAGAAGTCGGCGGTGATCCCTTTGTTCAAGCACTGGAGGTGCTACCTGGAGTCACGACGCTGTATGGTCTTTATGAATCATTATGCCTTGAAGTATGTAAAGACGCAGTCCAACAACAGTTGGCGGCAGACTCGCTGGATGGATTTCTTCGAAGGAATTTTTGACTACGAGATCCAGTAAAAGCCTGGTAAGGTAAGCCCAACAGATCCCCTGTCAAGGAGGCCGGACTTGAGCCTCAACTCCATCTCAATGCTAATGGGATCTCCCGTCATACATACCATGTTCAAGTACAGCTATGGCGTGGACGGTGAGTTCACGGGTGGTGCGCTAAAAGACGCCACATGGGATGGAGTGTATTGGCGAAGGGGGCAAGAGCAAAGGATTTTCGTGCCGGACTATGTGCCATTGAAGCAGTTGTTGCTGGAGGAGGCGCATGACACCCACTACTGGAGTCACTTCGGCTTCGACAAGATGCTCAAAGCCTTGGCACGTCAATACTGGTAGTCGTTAATGGCGACCGACTGTAAGAGGTTTTTAATCAGTTACGATGTGTGCCAATGCATTAAGACACGGAGGACCAAGCCACCTAGGGAGCTGCAACCCCTCCCTTTACCTGAGAGGCCATGGACAGACATCTCGCTTGACTTCATCGACGGGTTGTGTGTGACGCAGCAGGGTAACAACATGGTATTGGTGGTGGTAGACCGGTTCTCCAAGATGGCACATTTCATTGCCTGTCCCGAGAGCATCACGTCTGCTGGGACAACTCAAATCCTCCTCAGTCATGTCATCAAGGTGCACGAGTGCCGCAGTCGGTGGTCTCAGATCGCGATCCATGCTTCACTTCGCAGTTTTGGAGAGATCTCATCGGGAAATTGGGCATGCGGGTGCTGCTAACTGCAGCATACCACCCATAGAGCGATGGGTAGACAGAGCACACAAACCAAACTTTGGAGCAGCTGCTGTAGAGCATGGTCCCACCGAATGGAGACGGTTGGGAAGAGAAGCTCGGAGTGGCAGAGTTTGCTTACAACTCAGCGGTGTCGGCATCAACAGGGAAGTCACCGTTTGAAGTGGTTTGTGGCTACCAGCCACTTAGCCCAGCCACCCTTGCTATGAAAACATCTCTTTCGGCTGTGCAATAGATTGCTAATGGGTTTGCCACCACTTGGGACCTGGTGCGGTAAGGGCTGTTGAAGGCACACAAGTAGTAGAAGTAGCAGGCTGATACCTTGGAACCATGGCCTAAGGTCCGTGGTGTGCGGTGAAGAGGTCAGTCAGAACGCAATTACGTGGCCGAGGCAAACCCATTCTGGATGGAACCTCGGACTCTGAACTAGCCGACGCCGAATCGGAGCCAAGTTCAGCGGATCAAAAAGTCACCAAAGTAACAGCTTCCTGAAGGGAGCCTGGTGGGAGGGATTTTCTGCATGGACCATCTTAAAAACCACCAAAAAGAAAACAACAGGCTGATAAGTATTGATGAGCGGAGGAGTTCCAAGTGGGTGACCTGGTGATGCCAAACTCTGCTAACTTGCAGGTGATGGGACTTGGGATTCCCAAGCTGGAGCCACGATGGGTGGGTCCGTTTCGCATTTCAGAGATGCGGTCGGCCTGATTTACAAGCTTGAGCTGCAAGCTCACTACACTGGACAAATTTTAAATGCACCAACATTGCGTGCTTTGAAAAATCAAATGAAAACTGTAACGCGCAAAGCAAGCTCAAATGCTTGTGGATGCATTCTATCGTGACGGCGTACACGATGTTTCTGTGAAATCATTTCATGGTAGTGACCTCGTCACAGATGAACTCTACTTGTACTACAACAATGACACGCAGGGCGTCATGTAGCAAGCAATCGCAATATTTGGAATCCAAAGTGACCTTCTTAATGATAGCATCAGCTGGTTCCATTGACAGTGCTAGCCACAATCCATGCTGCGCCTGTGAAGTCGCAGTCAACAGAAACCTTATCTCGGATTGGGGTTGATGCCATGGATCAATGCACTCAACGACTGTTGTCGGCTTGAAAGAAATCAGGTCATATTTTCCACAACTATAAACAGTGGCGGTAACAAGCCAAAAACTAGGGGAACCACTGGGTGGAGGAGCTTTTCATATCTTTGTCAACAATGACATGGTTTGGAAGTTGGGCTTTTACACTTAACCAAAGATGCTTGAAGGTTGAACCATTGACAGATGACTATAGGTCCGTTGAGCAGCGAGCTCATTGCTTGCTGCTCGCTGCTCGCTGCTCTGCGAGCAGCAAGCGACAAGCTCGCTGCTTGTAGCTCACTGCTCGTTGCAAGTAGCGGGCTGTGAGCAGCTCCTCTTGCTGCTACTCTTGGTCACTACTGCAGCTACTATTGCTGTCGCTGCTGCTCGCTGTCGTCCACTACTACTCCTGCTTGCTACTACTGTTGTTGTTGTGTGTTGTTGTTGCTGCTGCTCATGTTAGCTGCTAGCCACGCGCTGCTGCTACCCACTACTGCTGCTGCTGCTTGCTCTTGCTATTGCTGTGTGCTGCTCCTACTACTTGTTGCTGCTGTTATTGCTACTTGCTGTTCTTGCTAGTTCCTAGCTGCTTGCTGCCACCGTTGCTACCACGCTAGTAGTAGCATCATCACTTTCCTGTCCTGGTGTCATCGCCACGTGCGTCCACAATAACTTAGCATCGGTTGGTCAAGCCGGCCGCGTGTCCACCCACGCTACCACTGTCGTAGAGTCAGTGCTGCCAAAAAACCTTTTGGCAGCATTTCCCCTTCGTTTGGAGCGTTTCGAAGACACCTCCCAGCGAGTCAACGCTGCCGAAAAGAATCGAGAACCATTTCCCCTGCACGGGCGCGTTCTAGGGACCACCAGCGTTGACTGGACCTGTACGCCGATGTTCAGCTGTTTCTGCTGTGCTCTGGCTCTGATACCATGATGGAAATACCTAACGCAGCAGGTTGGAGCAGCAGTGTTGTTGATGTAGCGTGCGGGAATCCACGCTCATTGCTTACACTGCCCCGTAAGTCTTCGAACTCTGGTTTTGTTACTAAAAAGTACGCGTGCCAGAGTTAGCGCTAGACAATTTCTGAAAACAGGTAATGACTGATTAAGAACTGAGAATGAGACACGATGGGAGACCGCTCCAAGATCTAGCCTCCCCGAGCTCTGTAGAGCTTGTTACTCAGTTCACGAGCCAATCAGAAAAGAGCTCTATTTTCAGGCAGGCAGGTTTTCTCGATGAGCCCTGCAAGACGACCGACAGGCCAAAGCCCTGAGGGGCTGGTGGACACCCACATGCCAGCCGGCCCGGAGTAGCTGGCTGACACGGACGGGGCAGCCGGCCCTGAGGGGCTGGCATACACGGATGGGGTAGCCGGTCCTCAGGGGTTGGCAAACACGAACGGGGCAACTGGCCCTAAGGGGCTGGCGGATAAGGGCGGGGCAGCCAGCCTGAGAGGACCAGCGTGCGTAGATGATGGGACGCTCGGACACAGCTGGACGGAGGAAAGACCCATCGCTCCCCCACACGATAAGAGGAAAATCGATGCGCCGGAGCGAACGAGGTCACGTGGTAATAGGTCCTCAAAGAATAGGGTGTCTCGAGACTTGACTATGCGGTGCCAAGAAGGATCCCAAAAGCACCAGGCCTTCGACTTATGTGAGACACCGAGGAAGATGGAGGGTCATCCGCGAGGTTCGAGCCTGCTGCCCTGGTGTGGGAAAGGCAACCACACGATGGCCACACAATCCCAGACGCGAGCCGGGTGAAGGTCGGCGCGCTCGTCGCACCAGTGCTAGTATGGTGTGGATTTGCGGGGAAGGGGTTCGTTAGGAATCCGGTTCCAGACCCACGTCATGTAGGTCATGGCTTCAAAGTAGAAGCCATCGGAGAGACCAGACTCGACCCGCATGGTGCGGACGGCATCGGCCATGGTGCGGTTCCACCGCTCGGAGACACCGTTCTGGGCTGGCGTGTATGGCGCCGATGTCTCGTGATGAATGCCTAGGGAAGTGAAGAAGAGTGTGGTCTCCCCCATAAACTCGGCACCGCGATCAGAGCGGAAGCGGCGGAGAGGGCGATGACATTCGCACTTAGCACAGACCAGCCAGTCCCAAATGGTGGGGGTGACATCGCTCTTCTTTTGAAAACAAAAGACCTAGCTATAGCATAAGTATTCGTTGGTGAGGGTCAAGACATAGCGTCCGTGCTTCCCCAACACACTCTGTTGCAAGGGGACCCATGAATTCAGAATGGACCAAGTCCAAGGGTCCAAACGCGTGAGAGGAGGACAGGGGGTAGGAGGGGTGGTACATCTTCCCCTAAGCACATTCAATGCACTCAGTGGGACGCAACAGAGGAAACATGTCTGGATCAAGATCATTGGTTGGCTACGTGCAAAGCATGCTCCCGATAGCAGTAGAGTGGATGTGGCAGAGGCGGGGATGTAGGAGACGTGTGTGCAGCGAAGAGGGTGAATTGGTGACAAACACATGGCCACTCTTGGCAGGTGGCAAGGAGATGGAGGAAGGTGTAGACAGGCGCGACACGTGCCACACGACACCACGGGGGGTGGCATGCAGGAAGACACAACCAGACGAACGCAACGACACAATGCCAACAGCACGGGAGTGTAGGACATCCATGCTCATGCGGTCAAGTGCGATGTTAGACAGAAGGTTGAGCTCAAGACCAGGGACAAAGAGGACATTGGTCACAAAGACATCGCTAGCAGGACCACGGAATCAAATTACACCGATGCCACGAACGGGGAAAACCTGACCAGATATATTCCTAACATTGGTAACAGGGCAAAGGACACTGAAGGCCTTGCGGGAGGCTGTCATGTGATTGGTTGCACCGGAGTCGATCATCCAAGTCTCAAACGTGTCCTGGACAGTGTTGCCAGATCATGAGCGGTCACATGGCAGTGAGCAAGGGACACACACGCGATGGACGATGGTGCAAACCGGAGTTACCAATCATCCAGACAGGTGACATCATCGCGAAACAAATCATCCAGTCATCCAGGTGGGGAGGGCACGAAAAATGACAAGACAAACAAAGGTATAGCGCATGACCGTAGCACAGACTCTGTCATACAGGGCACTGCAGGTGGACCAGTGACGACACAACTCGCACTTCCCTGGGGAGGAGGGCGCGGAAGGCCAAGATGAAGTGCAATGAATTTCTCTAGCTGACGATTGCGGGCGGAGGGTCCGATGGAGTACACCGACTACGGCATGACAACACCACAGTCCAGGAAGGAGGAAGGCACCGGTGACAGAGGAGCTGGCGGAGACGGCTGTTGATGATAATGCGATGGAGTCGTCGGAGGAAGCGCAGATGTAGCAGGGACAACAATAGTCACGACAGCGGTGGCGAGGCGACGCTCGCGTTGGCGACACATGGTGGTGATGACGTGCGCCTTGTGTGTCGGGAGTGGACACATTTACCATCCGTGGCCTGACTGACCACAGTTATGGCAGACAAGGCTGCCGCCGGCGGCACCGCTAGACTGTTGTTGTGAGCCCTTGCCCTTCTTGCCCCTGTGCTTCTTCTTGCCAAACGAGGAGGCGCCTCTAGAGGACGTTGCTGCTGCAGGGTCCGCAACAGCCACTGAGGCGACGGTAGGAGATGCGAGGGATTTTGTGCACTAGATACATGACTCCCTAGAAGCCTCCTTGCTGTGGAGGAAGAGCTCGTATGCCCAATGCATGAGGGTACCTACAGCGGCCATCGCAACAAGAACCTCCTGGGAGTAGTGAATGAAGACGTTTGAGAAAACGTCGATGGCGCTGCGCTTGATGGTTAGAAGCGCAAAGGGAGGGGGTGGTGCAGCGTCTCCGAGGTGGCATAACATGTCCTTTGCGCACTGCTCGTTCAAGGTGACCGACTCGGTCTCCCCCATGAGGAGGGAGTTCAACTCCCGGAGCAAGCGGTTGGTCTCTGCCTCGCTGGAGAGGCGATGAGGGCGCGTTAGTATGTGGCATGCAGATGCGGGGTCAGGGAAGCTGGCAATTGTGAAGTTGCCAAGGAAGGGCTTGAGGGCGAGACGTGCAGTTGGAGGGACAACCGGGACGAGGGCACGCACGGCGCGACCGGCGTCATATACTTGGTCGGCCTGGGTGGCGTCAAAGGATAGGATGTAGTACGGTCACATGCCCTCAACCTTGCCCAGATCCGAAATTCAAGCTCCTAGCTCCGGAACTGCTCACCAGACAAAAGCAGCGGCGGTGGCGTTTCGATGTCCTTTGGCCTATGGCAGATACCTTGAGTGGGGCCTAGGACTGACGTCACCGTCTTCTGTTGGCGCTAGGTGTGTTACTGCACCAGGTACTGTGCGACATAAGATACCGTAGGACTTGTGTACCTAGGTGGAACAAAGGGTGCTTGCAGTCGCTACTACTGTAGTTGCTGTTGGGGAAGCGGATGCTACTAATGCAGCTGCTGCTACGACAGCTATGTTGGTGGCTACAGTGCTGCTAGTTGTTTTATCAGCATTTTGAGCCGCCGACGCAAGGTGGCGAGCAAATCTTTCGAGCCAGCATGACCGAAGGGAAAGCCTACGGGGTGTTGGTGCTTTTGTGTCTGATTCAGCTGTTGTAGCGGTAGATGTTGTTGCAGGTGTTGTTACTGCTACTATTGCTACTTTTGTTGCAGTTACTACTACTACTGCTTTTGCTGCTGCTACTATTGCTGTTGGTGCTACTACGGCTGCTAGCACAAGCTACTACTGCTCCTCCTATTGCTACGGATGCTGCTGCTGCTGGTGTTGCGACGGCGGCAGCTAATGCTATCGCAACTACTACTGCAGTTGTTGCTACTGTTGCTCTTGCTGCTGCGGCGGCGGCTACTGTTGCGGTTGCTGTAGCTGCTGCTCCTGCTATTGTTGTTACTACTACTATGGTTGTTCCTGCAGCGGCAGCTGGTAGTGATACTATTGTAGTTGCAACTGTTGCAGGTGCTGTAGGAAGGGGGGTCCTCTAGGAGAGGAGGACTCCTTCCCATTGTCGGTCATGATGCTTCTCTTTGGGTTTTCTTTGTGTGTGATGCTGATGTGGGTAGTGACGTCAGGAGTTTTTTGTCTACCCTTTTCTTCTCTTCTTCGTTTGCAACTACAAGCTGCAAGCTCACTGCTTGGTACAAGTAGTGAGGTTGTTGCTCGCTACGAGCTGCGACTTGCAAGCTCAGTGCTTGTTGCTCACTGCTCGTTGCAAGCAGCGGGCGAGGAGCAGCTGCTACTGTTGGCAGCTTCTGCACCTACTGCTGTTGGCTGCTATTGGCCATTGCCCATTGTTGATGCTACTACTTGCTGCTGTTGCTACTATGTGCTGTTGCTACTGATTCCTGCTACTGGTAGCTTCTAGCTACGTGCTGCTACTGCCCACTGTTGTTGCTGCTACTTACTGTTGCTGCTACTACTGTGTGTTTCTATTGTTGCTTCTTGTGGTTGCTAGTAGATGTTAGTTCCGTGCTGCCGTTGCTGTTGTCACGCAGGCAACAACAGTGTCACTTTCCTGTCTTAGTGTTTTTGCAACGTACATCGACGTTGCTTTAGTGTCGGTTGGTCGTACCGGCCGCGTGTCCACCCACGCTACTAGCGTCGTGGGGGCCAAACTGCCAAAAAAACATCGGCAGTATTCCCCGCATGTTAGGAGCGTTTTGAAGAAGCCACCCGGCGGGTCAACGCTGTTGGAGAAAATCCGGTAGCATTTCCCTTACATGGGTGCGTTCTGTGAACTGCCGACGTTGACTGGACTTGTACGCCGATGTTCAGCTGCTTCTGTTGCGCTTTGGCTTTGTTACCAAGCTAAAACTACCTAACATTTCAGGTTGGGGTAGCTTTGTTGTTCATGCAGCATGCAGGAACCCACACTCGTTGCTTACACTGCCCCCTCAGTCTACTAGAGTCTAAGTCTAAGAGCTCTGGTTTTGGTACTCAGAAGAGCGCGCGCCAGAGTTAGCGCCAGACAACAGCTGAAAACAGGTAATGACTGATTAAGAATTGAGAATGAGACACAATGGGAGACCCTTCCAAGATCTAGCCTCCCCCAGCTCTGTAGAGCTTGTTACTCAGTTCACCAGCCAATCAGAAAACAGCTCTATTTTCAGGCAGGCAGGTTTTCTCGGTGTCTAGGTTTTGGGCCAACCGCTCAAAACCTGGGCGTGGTCCATTTTGCCTGAAAACTGGACCATACCACAATACGCACGCTGTAAACGCAGCCGTGCGGTTTGAATCAGCTAGAAAAATAGCAGTCAAGAGTTATAGCCGCCTAAACCCTGGCGGTGTCTACTCTGGCCCCCGGTATCAATAGTGCCCGAAACTCATGAAACTTGGATCCTATGCATGATACAGCGCTGCGAAAGCAACAGTGTAGTCAAACTCAGCACTAAACGCGTGTAGACAACAAAAGCAGCGACAGACACTGCCGGTGGCAAGACTGCTGAGGAGGTCCGCCGATGGAGCTGAGCACATAGAAGATAGGAGGAGGCTCCAGCAAACTATGTGTGGGGCTCAGCGTGCGTTGGCTCCACTAGACGACACTCCAGTAGCGTCGCGTCTCACCGTCAGTCATCTACATGCCAATGTGCACAGACCGGGAGGACACAACAGAGTGCAATGAGAGATGCGTGAAAACCAACATAAGGGACTACCTGTGCAATGCAGCATCGATCATCACATAGAAGTAAAGCCAGGAAGCAAACCAATGGTCAAGGGGACTATCGGATGAGCGCCCACAAGTTGACCAAGCTTAGAACGGAATTAGACAAGATGCCCGAAGAAGGGTTCATGAGGCCGTCCACTTCCTCATGTGCGGCACATGTTTGTTTTTCTAAGGAAGTAGGTGAGATGCCAGTGTGCATGTGTTATAGGATGTTGAACGACATCACCATCAAGAACGACTAATTCCTTTCCTAAGTAGGTGAATGTTTTTACCAACTCTGCGAGACAAGACGTTTTCCCAAAATTGACATCCACAGTGACTGTCATCACATCCACATACTGGACAAGGACATCAAGAAGATGGTGTTTTGTACCAAATATATACATTTCAAGTTAACGGTCATGCCGTTTGGAATCACAAATACTGCACCAACTTTTGTGGCAGCCATGAAAATTGGTTTCTTGCCCGGTTTTTGCAACTTTGTCGTCGTACATCTTCATGACATCTTGGTCTATAGACGCTCACTAGGGTAGTACAATAGACAACTCCAAATACCTATCAAAATTATACAAAGGGATAAATTCTACAACAAACTCTCCAACTGTGAGTTTGCTCACTGCACTATCAAGTTTTTGGGCCACATCATTGGAGGTGGATGGATAACCATGGACCCAAAGAAAGGGAAGGTGGTCGGTGATTGGCCAAAGCCAACCAAAGTTCAGACACCCATGTGATTTTGGGATTGTGTATCTTTTAGTGTGTATTCGTAAAGGACTACGCTTGGGTGTTAGTGCCTCTCTCCGATTTTACTTGTAAAACTACCGAGTGGTGTTCGGGAGATAGGGAACAAGAAGCGTTAAACCATTTGAGAAACGTTCTGACCTATCCTTTGATTGGCGTATCGAACAGTGGACTACATCATGGCCACCAACGGGTATGATCGAGAAATAAAACCCATTCTCCAATAGGAAAAAGAATGATGGAGAAAAATGGTCGCATGTATGTTGAGAACGTTGCATGGACCATAGCTGAACAACGCGGTGCAAGAAATGGAGATGTTGACAGCCGTGTACACATTCAAAATTTGGCAGTGCTATGTGGAATGTCGACAGTGTATCGTCCATAGCGACCAGCCAGATCCGAGACAGCAATGAACTTAATGGATGGAACTCCCCAAGTCCAACTTTGACTACAACATAAAAAAACCGACTCGGAAAAACAAATCCAGTGGATGTCTTGAGTCAAAGACCGGACTTAATGGCATAGATCAACACGTTACAAGAAGTTTGGCAGTGCCAAAAAAATCAAGTTCATGTTTGAAGAGCCACACTGGTGATGGAAACTCACTCACCAGGTCATTTTACCACCAAATGAAGAACTATGAGTAATGTTTAAAAAGGAATGCCATGACACCTGCCGATGTAGACATTATGGAGACGGAAAGTCACTCAAGAAACTGGCAAAGAACTATTGGTGGAACCGGATGCTGACTTATGTGGCAACAATTTACAAATCATGGGACACATGTTTGGGACAAAAATCTTGCCGCACAGGGCTGCTGACATTGCTCCAACCTCTTCTCGTTCCAACTAAGCCATGGGTTGATATCAGCATGGACTTAGTATTAGGGATTTCAGCCACTACAGAGGACCATGATGCCTTCCTCGTGATGGTGGACATATTCTGTAAAAAATCCCATTTTATTCCGACAATGACCACAGTGACTGACAAGGGACGAATACAGTTTTTTTATAAGATGTATCGTGCGGCTACACCGTGTGAAACGCACCATCGCTAAGGATAGATTTGGTTGTTTCACCAATCATTTTGACACAAATGAAGAACTCCTTTCTACAATTGGATCCAACTATCAATGACGTTCCATCCTCAAACTGATCGGCAGACATAATGGTTCAATCATTCGCTCAAAAAAATCTTCCACACATTGAGTGAAACCCATGGAATTTATTCAATGACAAAGATTCCAGCCATTAAACGCGCATATAATTTGTTGACTTCCATCAAAACAGGCAAAATTCTGTGTGAAGTGGTCTACGGCAAGCTTGTCACCACACCGGGAATATTACAAAGTCAAAGCAACATCTCCACGGTTGACATCCACCGTCCCAACTTCTCCAGAGTCCGACTGGAAACACAGTAGACCCTTGGAATGGTGCAAGGGCCAATGAGGCAAGCAGCAGACCAACATCACAGCAACAACACCTTCAGCGTTGGCGATTGCGTCGTACCCAGCTCGGCGGACATCAATGTGCACGGACAAGACTTCATGGAACTTAAACCCCGATGGTTGGGATTGTTTGAAATGAAGCAATTGCAAGCCCCAGCTTTTGCTTGACTTGGCTAACCTGACAACATGGAAATTCATTTAGTTTTCCACGGCAGCAACCTGAAGCACTACCACAACCCCAGCGAAAGATTCTCCCGCAAAGACGTCTCTACTCTGGCCCAGTTCATGTGGTCGGGTACCAATGTTGCTCTCAGGGTCTGATGTGGTCAGAGTACCGCATCATTGGCACGTTGGTACACATCAATGTGATATCGACGTGGCACCTAACCCATTTTCCCCCAAACATGCAGTCGTGTGCGCTTGACCACACTCCCCAGTGTGTATCCAACCTCCCCACAGTTTCTAATGTTCTACGAGGATCATGACACCGGACAAATGGCACATTGTCCCGGACTCGTTGATGGGCTGACCCATGACCACGTATATCCTGATGTCGGACCATGCAGTATCCCCTGCTTAGTTGCTGCTTCGTAGCACTTCGCCGCAAGGCGAGCAGCATGCCACCCCGCCAATGACCAGTCAACTCCTCCTTGTTTGCAGGCTCATCCAACCTCCATGGCTCGACCTCAACACCGACAGTGCAGATCGTGTAGCCAGATTTCAACCCAGTACCAGTCATTCACCTGCATGGAGACTTCCTCACCTTGGCTCTCTTGCGGCACTCGCGTCCATTACCAATGCCATCCAAGAAGCCAGGATTTTCCTGCAACAGTTGTGGCATCACCCTCAGCGGCACATGCGACAACATCCGTGACCACTTTCACGAGCGCAACGGGAATGTCCAGCAGTGCAAGCACCCACCTCCACTAACCTGTGATGTACTGGGCCTTTCCCATTTTCCCAGACCCCTAGTGAATGGGCTCCAGCATGCCCACGCCTATACAATGGGCTGGGTGATAGCTGGGGATTCACAGAAAAGCTAGTTTTGTGGTCTATGCTGTTTGAGGAAAACCAACAAGCAGAGGCATTGGAGGGTGCAGGTCTGCTGTGGAGAATGATAACAATGATGGCATGCTTCCAGGAATCCCACCAATGGCCAATCCTCTTGATGCCCTGCAGCAACAACAGTAGCAGCAGCAGACATTCCAACAGTAGTAGGTATTGCAACAATAACATCTTCTTTAACAGCAGATGCTTCAGCAGCAGTAGCAGAAGATGGATCAGCAGGAGGCAACACGTCTTGAGCCTTTGCTCCAGCCATGAAATGACCACATTTTTTACATCAACAGGGCAGGGGGCATGATGCAGACCTTCGTGCACAACCATTGCAACACTACAACGAACACAGCCTGCTAAATGGCCATCTTGAAGCAGGCATGTTGTGCAGGCTTGCCGATTTCCTTCAACATGGAAGGCCTTCTTCTTGAACTGAAAAGCCAACCAACTCTGCCTTCAATCTGCCCAGCTGCAACATAGTGGTGGAGAAGTTGCTGCCCAAACTGGACCAGCAGCTAGAGGATCTGGACTCCTCTTTGCGTCTGGATTGGGCCATCTATGGCATCACCCTGGTAATTGACAAGTGGGCCGACATCTAGCAGCAGCCGATTTGTAATGCTAAAACAATGAATGCAAAGGGCCGCTGCCATGTCTTCAGCTGGGATTAAAGTAGCCGCATCCGCAATGCAGAACACGTTGCTTGAAGGGTCCAACAGGCGATACAAGAGGTCAGGGTGGAGTATGTGGTGTCCATGGTTTGTGACAACACCGCCGTGAACAAGCAGATATTTGAGGATCTGAAGGCCAAGTTCCCTACGTTGCTGTGGCAAGGCTACTGTGCCCACAACCTAGACCTTGTCATGAAGGAATTTGATTAAGGGGAGTGGGGTGCCTTAGTGTTGAGCCGTGCTAAGAAAGTTAAAAAATTCATCAGGAACAACGATATGTTGAGAATGTGGTTGAAGCAACAGACTGGCGGCCGCATCCTCGTTGCACGTTGCGACATCCTCTTTTCATTTGCACATAATTCTTTGTAGTGGCTCATTGATATGCTGCCTTTTCTGCTCAAACTTGTCAATGCAGACTGCTGGACTGAGATGGGCTCTCAGCAAGACGAGGCTTGCAAGGCCCGCAAGAAGGAGGTCCACAGAATCATACGCAGTTGTGTCTTTTGGCTGCAGGTCTGACAGTTCCACAACCTCCTCTCTCCGTATGTGGCATGCCTGCGCAATGGAAACCAGCCAGGAGACACTGGTGGAAAATCTAACGGCCTTCAAGACTTCACCACGCAACTCAAACTCCTGGCCAATCCCCGTGGCCGCAAACCTGCATGTTTGGCTGCTACTCGTGTTAAGCAGGGTATGGAGCGCCTCAAGTACCTCTGGAGAAAAGACATGAACTGCCTCCTCTATGGAGCTACCAGTTGTATGCAACCCATCCATTTAAGAAAAAACTTGGGTGGGGATGCCAGGATGGTGCATCCATGGTCGCAGGTGGTAGAGGCGCTGGTGCATGTCCCGAAGCACAGTGAGATACGGATTGAGCTAGAGATGTTTCACCTTGGGTGGGTGACTGCTGAAGCAATCCCAATCACCACCAAGTGCTTGCCCAACAAAGCACATGCAGCAGTGTCTCGCGTGGTGGGCAAGGAGCTGGCGCCATACAAGTGGGCATCTCTTCACCTGGCCCAAATGCTGGTACTGCACGCAACGGCCATCAAACTGCTCTCATAACCATGCTCCATCTCACTTTGCGGATGCGTCTTCTCCACCCATGAAGCCATCCACACTGCCCGCTGGAACCGCCTCCATGTCTGCACCCTGGAGTAGCTTGTTTGTGTGAATGTTCGACTCTGAAAGCACTATGAGGACATCAAAGCACATTGTAGCAAGGATTGGATGAAGCCTAATGACTTTGAAAGTGGGAAAGATGGTGCAATTATGGAGGACAATAGCAATGAGGAGGAGGAAGAGAAGGAGAGTGAGGAGGAGATGGAGGAAGAAGAAGAGGTCTATGTGGAGCGTGAGGACGAGGAAGGAGAGCTGGGGCAGTAGCAGCAGTGTGATGAGAAGGATTCTGCTGATGGTCCATCCTTTGCCAGGCTCATGAGGACCAGAGATGATGTGGAGGCATTCAGTGGAGATGAGGGGGTTGCTGGAGGAACATAGGATGTGGCTCCTGTAGCTACTACAGCAGTTCAGGCCACCAATGCAGATACAAAATCAGAAGAATATGTTGAGGGGGCTGCTGAGAAGGATGCAACCATAGCTAATGCTAAGGAGGAGGATGCCACACAGAGTCCATGTACTACACAGGGCAGGACCCGGACAGAAGGTTCCAGTGCAGGCGGCAGTGCTGCTAAGAAGAAGAAGGGAGGCAACAGTGCAAGTGTGACAAAGGCTGCTGAGGCAGGGGGAAGGGAGGGCATAGGCAGGGAACATTAGTGCATCCAGGAGGCTGGGGAAGCATAAAATGGCAGACGTTAAATGGGTCATTCAGCATTTGGAGGGGGGGGGGGAGTACGGATACGAGGGATAAGTGGGGTTGCACTTGTAGATTGCTACTAATGTTGGTGTCCATGAATTTTCAAAAGCAAAAATGATTTCAGAGTTAAGTGTTGCTTTGATTTTTCTACTTGTTTTTGTTGTCCCTACCGTTAACTATGTGCATTAGTGCCAACCCATAGCCAGCATACAACATGATGATTTTTCATAACAGAGGGATGACACTAGATCAAACATAATGAATGTTGCATGCGAGAAGACTGTCCACATTAGTGTATTGATGAGTGTAAAAGCATGTCAAGTACACGCCTTTCTCTTCGTCTATTGTAACGGATGTGTCAATTGACCGAGGTGGTAATGGACCATCCCGATGTTCTGTTGTACACGTTGATGTGTCGTGGTTTTAGGTGGGAAGAGCTACACAGATGGGGACACATAGAAAGTCGTCAAAGACATTCTCGGTCATCGACGTTGTGGAAAAATGATAATATATCTCGTCAAGTGGCAAAGCTACAATAGTTAAGAGCCATATGAAAACCTCTGCAATGTTGATCACATGATTGATGGCTATGAAAAGGGTCACCGGCCTACGTTAGCTACTGCGTCAGGACGTTGTGGCTAAGAGGGAGGGATGTCACGTCGCTAACATACATGAGCCTCTAATCTCCGTGAGTGGATCTTTCATGCATCATGTTTGTGGCCCACCACGCGTCGACCTCAGTATTCTTATGCAAATCGGTCAAGGGAATATTGGCCTCTTGCCTCAACCTCAAGCAATCTGTTCCAGAAGGTTCTGAAAATTTTGATCACTTTCCAGGATGGTCAACAGAGCTGTCACAAACTATGTTTATGTTAGGATACATTTCGGCGTGCTCCTGGACTTCCATGAAGATGCATCTTATTATTGTCAAAAGCCCCCAAGTTCTCGGTGAAGTTTCTTGAAGTTGAGAATGTAGCTGCGAGTCTAACGCAACAAACAGCACTGCAAATGGTGGTCAAACGGCCATGGTACGTCCAGATCTAGTTCACGGCAAGCAAAAAAAAGGTACAAGTCCCCAAGTAACAAGGAACACCCTTGTTACGGGTGAGGCTCGCTAATCGAGCCTCACCCGTCGGCCGGCGAGCGAAGCCCGCCGGCCAACAGCGAGGTCGAGGGCGAACTCGGCCCTCGACCCGGAAACGACGCGGCACTGGCCGCACCTACCCACGAATGGCCAAATCAGGCCAGAAGTTAGCAAACCTACTTTAGTCCTAAGACACACCTATCTGGAAGTCTCGATTAGGTTTGTTAAGCAAGGTGACAGTGTAGCCTAGTGCAAATCGAAGGACTCGATTAGGTTAGGCAGCAGGCATGGGCCGACGGCCGGCGGGAGACATGACGATGCGGCCAAGGAAAGGGGAGGCCGTGCGTCGTAGGATGTCTCCGGGTCTAGCGTAGATCACCACCGGCCGCCGGGTCCGCATGCACTGCACACCCACGGCCACACACAGGGCAAAGATATATACACAGGGTTATCACGCCCCCTTGGCCGAGGGTGTCGCATGCATGCAACCAAGTTGGTGGAGTTGCACAAAAAGAGTTGAGGAGGGTAGGGCTTTGGTGAGGAAGTCTGCGAGTTGCTCATCACCGCTCACACCACACACTTGAACCACACCAGATTCCACTGCCTCACGTACAAAATGGTGCTCAACACTAATGTGCTTCGTGCGTGGGTGCAGCACACCATCATTGGCAGTGATGCGACATGCAGCCGAGTTGTCACTGTGCAATGGTACAGGTCCCACAGGCATGCCCAGTTCCCTCAGTAGTCTGCGCAACCACGTGGCTTCACATGCTGCCTCACCCAACGCCATGTACTCTGCCTCAGCCACGCTGCGTGCAACACTCGACTTTTTGGCACTTCGCCAAGAGACAGTAGTGCCCCAAATGCGAAACACATATCCCCCCCGACTTCGTGCATGTCTGTCACGTGCATAGTCACTGTCGCAGTATCCATCAAGCAAGATGCCCGTGCCAGGGGTGAAGACAAGACCCAACGAAGCAGTGTCAAACACATAGCGCAGCAGCTTGAGCAATGCCTTGTGGTGTGTTGTGCGGGGTTGCTGGCTGAACTGGGCTAGGGTGTTTACAGCGCATGAGATGTCAGGACGTGTGGTGGAAGAGAGGTAGGTAAGACTGCCAATGATCTGTCTGTAAAGAGTAGGGTCAGTGTCAGGGCCATAGTCTGTGGTATGTGCATCGAGAAGGTGAGTGTACACATCAGGGCTCATGGGGGAGTGTTGTT
>SZWC01001828.1:104286-124660 GCA_023375785.1 Penium margaritaceum | reverse complement strand
CCCTCTCTCTCTCTCTCTCTCTCTCTCTCTCTTTGTGTATGTGTGTGTGTGTGTGTGTATAGATTACTCCTCTCTCTCTCTCTCTCTCTCTCTCTCTCTCTCTCTCTCTCTCTCTCTCTCTCTCTCTACTTATCTATCCATCTATCCATTTACCCTTTTGGTTGCATTGGTAAATGTCGCTACACAAATGATGAAAACCTCCTCTGCCGTAGCTACTACAACGGTCATAGCACCTGGCACAACTTCCAGTACCATTGCCTCTATTTGGAGCTCCAAAACTAACGCCCGCCTCAATCTTGAGGGGGAAGCTCGACCTTTGGTGTACCATGCCACAAATTGTGTCCTTGTGGTATCCTCAGCTACAATGGTGGTGCGCATTGTAACCACTGTACAGTGACCGGCTTCCTCTACTTAAGGGTAGCATTGGCAGTGTTGATCACATTCTTATCATCCTCCAATGTGTTGGTCTTGCCACCTCTCTTCTCCCTCCTCCCACACTGCTCGTGTGGTTCGACCATGTGTGCATTCCATTTCCATGACCTCATGCCATGTTTACGTGCATTGTCACTGATGCACATATCCCACACTCATTTACTGGATATACAGACATACATATCATGAATGTGCAAAGGAGACAATCTAGGCACTTTAGGTCGCACTGAGGCCCAATCAGCTCACCGTCGTGTTGAAGAAATTCTACAGAGAGACAACGTAGCAAAAAGAGAGATGGCTGCGGCCATGGCCGACATTATCATGGAGCGCATCCGCATGATTTCTCTTATGGCTTCCGTGATGTTATGGCTCTCGCCATCAACCCTGTAGCAGTACCATCTCTCATGCATGTCGCTGCTAGCATCACCTATGCATTGCTCCTACCATGTCACAAGGAATCAGAGAGTCTACTACCACTACAAAACTAAGTTGTCCCCATGGAGGCCTTTTGTTTTTGTTATGATGGATTTTGCATGAGTTCACGTGGAAGTAATACTCTCCCGTGGACACCTCTGCCTCCCTCTCATTCTTATGGGATCCTGTAACCTCATAAAAGATATTCTAATGTACAAAAATAACACCACATGATGCACACTAGCACATCATGTGGGTGCCTATACACTCATCAATCACCAGAAAAAAGTCAAGAGACATGCCATCAAAATTGCTCTGACTTTGTCATTCAACTAGCTCCAGATGCACGTGAATGATTTTGCATATGCTAATGGACATGCAGCTTGCACCTGCTATATGACTTGGGCAAGGCCGTAGCAATCTAAGTTTTTTCTTGTCACTCTTTTCTGATAGGTCACATTCTTGAACTGTTAGACCTCTACCTGCACCTTCCTACTATTGAGCTTGGTCGCCTTGCCTCTCAGCCTTTCCCTCTTAACTCCCTTCCTTACACAAGCACACTATACGATTTCACAAGTGTTCATCTCATAGACCATTGGAGCAGTATTCAAAACAAGTGTGTGCTCGCACCACTGTCACAACTGTTGGTACATCGTGCAATCCTGCCTCTACCACCACTTCTCCTGCTCTTGCCATCTCCAGTTCATCCACTGTTGTACCCCACTCCACATGGGGATTTGTTTTTGGCACTACCCAGGGGAATGTCAGGGGTAAAGGGAGAGGTTGGAAGGGAAAGCCTGCAGCACAACGACGCTTGGAATCATGGAACTCCGGGGCATTCCACCCCCAAGTGCTTTCTTCCCCACAGTTATGCACGTATTACCTCGACCATGCATGCTAACTGGATTTGCACAGGCTTTAACAATTCCATATCTTCCATCACCGCCACTGCAGTCGGCTGTACATCTCCTACGTCCTCATCGTCACCTGGTGCAACCTACAACATCGATGCTGGTCCCTTGGAGCAACCCTCCTCCTCAGCTTCCTCTTAAAGCTGGGAGCCTTTTGCAACTGGCCCCTCCTATGGGCCACTCTCTGCTCACTACATCAAGCCAATCTGACCTCGTGATGGCGAATGTCTCCCTGTATCCGGGTACGGTGAGCGCTGTAATGACTCTTGCCGTGACGAAGAGCGCGCCTTGGAGAATCGCCTCAGTGAGTTGCTTTGCGTATGTGACCAGTGAAGTAAGGGTGTGAATCGGATGTCTCATACTTTTCTTTTTGAGTCACATGGAGCCCTTAGTGTCATGTCAAGGGGTTTTCCGAGGGTTCGTGCCTGATGATTGGCACAGAGATTGAGGTGTGGTCGTCTGTGACACTTTGGTGTTGCATTGGTGATCCCTATTCTTCTTTTTTCCCACCATCTGGCACTGTTGTTGTCTGCCTTGTACTACCCTTTGATTGTGCTGTGGTTGACTTTTGGATCATCAATTGTGGAGCCACTTACCGCATGAGTTCTTGCCGCTTTTCATTTGTATCTCATGGCCCTGTCGGATCTGTTGGCTTCATTCCAAATGGCTCTGGGAAGCTTCTACTTCTCAAGGGTATTGGTGTTGTCTACTTTGGTGGCCCTTGTGGATACCTGTTCATGCTTGATGTTCTGTACGTGCCTGACTTAGAGATTATCCTACTATTTGTGACCACTCTAACTGATTAGTGTATGGAATTTGTGTCCAGCCGTGACATTGGTTGAATCTTCATCTCTTTTTTTTAATCAGGTTGTTCTCTATGGAATTTGTTCTGATCACCTACTTTGCGTATCTTTGTCTCTTCCCTTGTAATCTGCTGCATCCACTCTTGTTCATCTTGTCCCACCTCTATCCCCCGATCACATGCGACTCTTGCACCGCTGCCTCTAGCACGTTCATATGGCATCCATTTCTTGAATGCTTCATGATGTGCCTGATGCTGGCCTTGACATAGCAACATTCTATTTTCCTTGCTCACCTTTCTACATTAATTGTAAAGGAAAGATGCATCATTCCCCTTTCAGCACGACAGAATCTGTCATAATGTACCAGATTAAAAATCATGCATTCAGTTGATGTGGGACCCTTGCCTCGTGAATTCCTTGGTGGACTGGATCGCCATGCGTTGTGATTGATCGATGACTTATCTCATTATTACTTGGTGTTTGTTCTCCACCAGAAGAGTGACGGGACTGGTTTCCTTCATTCATGGCTCCCTTATGCTGATCGTTCCTGTTAAATTGTCCTCTCTTTCTTTTGGTCCAACCGTCCTGGTGAGTTTTTTTTTATACCATTCTCCATGCCTTGAGTCTTGAGGGGTTTGTGAGGAGCCATTGACGCCATACACTCCCCACAAGACAAGCGGCATGACCTCACCCTTACATACGAGGTCCGTTATCTTCTTTTTGCCTCTGGCCAGTCTCCTCTCTTTGCCTTTGAGGCCACACCCTACATGACCTGGGTGTAGAACAGTGTACCCCATAGCCTTCTCCCTTGTCTTCACTCCCTTTGAGGCCAATGTTGAATGGAAATTTCATCAGAATTGCTTTGGTTATGGAACTTGAGAAAGGCCACCCTCTCAGACATTACAACATGACTCGTGCAAACATGGCTACATAGAGGGCTCTGGTCAACATTTTTTGTGCGACAGGAAACATCCACGATACGTGGCACATGTCAGTGGAAGAGAAGCTCCTTATTTTGTTCCAATGTTGTGGTTTTCACATGAGTGTTCAGGATTTGTCCAAACGCTTTCAGAAGGGTTATGCAACAGTTCTATGAGTCTGAAGTGAAGTTGTGCAATCGATGTTTTGCCGGGCTGCCTTCACCATTTGATTACCGAAAATCGACACACTGCCTCCTAAAGTATGCCATGGAAGGAGAGACTAGTTACCTTGATTCCCAAACTGCATCGTCGCCATCTTTGGTACACACGTACCGATCATGGTTATTTGTCAATGGCATTTGGCATACTATGACCACCATAGGAATACATCCCAAAACGTTCTTGCATGTTGTGATGCAGGTTCGGCGTTCACCTTCGTCTCCATTTCTTGGGAGGGATCAGCCCACAATTTGCATATGTTTTGCTTTGCACTTGCGCTCAGATTAGACTTCTCCCATGGCCACTATGTGCTCGTGGACTCTGGATTTCCATAAGGTCAAGATCTCATGACTCCCTACGGCATTAGCCGCTACCAATTAAACAAGTGTTCGTCATCAATCAACCCCAGCCATAAAATGCCGAAGAGTTTTTTAACCGTCGTCACACATCAGCAAGGTCAATGTTGGAGCGAGACTGTGGCCTATTGCAATGGTGATTCCGTACCTTTAGGTGCATTCCGGAGTACAAAGTTTGTTACTAAAGTAGGTTGATCTTGATTATTTTTTTCATGCACAACATGATATGTACCCTTCAACCATTTGCAAGCATGACATAGATTGTACATGAGACCGTGGACATGCCTCTTGACACAGATAGGATCATCCATCGACGCATTTGGCTACAAATGCCATAATGTGGGGTTGAATGGATGCTTTTGCACACAACATGTGGCTCGAATATAGATTATGTGGCAAGATGAACCAGGCCATGATGATGAGATTGGCAATTTTGAGGACCATGCTTGATTTAACTTCTTAAAGTATTCTTAAGAAAACATTCCATTCCACACATGATTTTCATTGCAATGCAAGTTGCCACCTCCAAGTACCAACTCTCCTTCACCTACTCCCACAACACTTATGGCCTCCTCCTCCTCTTCTTCCTCAACCTCTTCCACTTCTTTGGCCGGATCCGCTTCCACTTCTGCAGCCCATTTTCAATGGCACTTGCTCAATTCAAACAGGCATACGGCATCGGTGGTGTTATTCTCACTCCCCTTGCTTCCATCGTCGCTTGACGTCATTGTCTTTCGATTGTCGATGCCAAGCACATCCTGCACAGTTTCCTTGCAAAGTGCTCCCTTCCTGTAAACAAAGAGAGAACACCCCACAGAATTTTGTACCGGTTTCACCAAAAATTTACGCTTCCTAGAGGTGTGGATGTATTTCTCATCTTCCACGATCAAAACGGCTCGGTCAGATGTGGAACGAGGACCACCTGAATGTGAAACATGGTATTGTAAGTTCCCCACATGCTTCTCGATGTTGGAGCGACGGTCAGAAGTTAACTCAATAGGTGTGTCAGCATCCCCATAAACGTCCAAATGATCCTCTCCCTTGTCAATGTCGCTTGCATTTACAATGAGGTTCTCACATATAACCTTGTTGTGAGGGAAGAGTTTTCTTGCTACATCATACCAAAGAGTGTGCTTGCCTTCAATCTGGTTCATGACACGTGGATGAAGTGTTCGAGGCTGCTTCCAACTCTCTATTTCCAGCTCTATGTGCCACGTCGTCCTGTTGACAAGCTTCCAGGTCAGTCCAGCAATGCCGAAGGTTAGTTTCCATGCGCATGTGAGGTTTTCCATGTAGTTGTGGGACTGACGAACAGATACCTTAATAGCAACGCCAAGTTGACTTCCCACCTTGGGAGTAATTGCCGCTTGGAGGATAATCATCCACCCTCGTAAGGGGTGGAAGTCAGAGGCATAATCAAGGGCGAGGGCCTGAAGAGAACAGGTGGAGGCGTAACCATGCTACCATGTCCAGAAGTCGGGAAAATGCTTCGTGGCACCCGTGTCGTCTCCAGAATTTCTAGCCTCAACCTCTAACTCTCCAATAAGACTTCAACGCATGGACATCCCCGCCATATGCATTGGCCACGCGGTCAACGATGGAGTTGCATCATGTGCAAAGACACTTTCATTGTCGGTCGGTGCATGCATTGCACGCATGCCATGCCTAGATGCCATTGGGGAAGAAGTTGATGTTGACGTAGCAACTTCTACTGCCACCAGTCCAGGCAGCTATGCTGTTGGGGCCGCACAAAGGCTGAGGGAAGGACTTGCACGTAAAGAACCCGTAATGAGCAACATACGCTCATGTGCTGCGATCCATTGCAAAGAATTTGGTTCACATCACTTGTACATTCTGTGTTCATGAACTGGTTATGGTAGCGGACGGAATTGAAAGCAAAATGTACTTGGTTTGAATCCAAATGCAAGAGTACCTGTCCATGGTGCATTATTGAAGCAATATGTGTCCAAAGTAGATGCGGATGACATCTACTAAGCAGGCACGCTTCGATGAGCGCTGTGCTTGCCAATAGAACTACTTCTTGTGACTCGCATGGGGTGGCGGAATCTACCCCAATCATTAGTTCCAGCAGGCACGGCACCCACATGGGAGGGACGGGAGAGAAGGTACCATGGGCCATACTTGTAGGAGCGAAGTTATCAGACTCCATGGCAGGTAATTGACCGAGAGTGAAGGCCAGGTGTGGAAATACTGGGCAAGGATGGCTCAAACCGTGCTCGAATCAAGTCATACAATCGTTGGATTCAAAATTTCAAACAAATGGATGATTCAAGATAATAATAATAATGTACAAGTTTGATCCAATATTGAATTGTTGTAGTGAAGAATTCATAAGTTATTTCCAAAATCATGTTTTACAACTCTATGGCAGGCCACAATGCCACAAAAAAGTGGCACTAGGGAAACTACGTCCTCTCGTAGAATAAAGGGTACAAGAAGTCCACCAACAGGATGCTCGCACGCAAGTTCTATTTCTGATCCATAACAATTGACCTGGGTGCAATAACCGCCTTTTCGATTGCACCATAA
Source organism: Penium margaritaceum (assembly GCA_023375785.1). Classification (NCBI taxonomy): domain Eukaryota; kingdom Viridiplantae; phylum Streptophyta; class Zygnematophyceae; order Desmidiales; family Peniaceae; genus Penium; species Penium margaritaceum. Next base: position 118,055 of record SZWC01001828.1, on the reverse strand, counting down.
ACCCCGGATCGCAAAAGGGTTGGATCTTTTCAAAGAGGGATAGCTAAGGATTCTTGAGAGCGTTGGAGACATCCTTCCAGGTCATTTTTTTTTCGTTTGGCCATGTTTTTAAGGATCCTTCGAAAACTGGCCGCGGCTCGGAGTCGTCATCTATGTTGGCCATAAAGTGTCGCTTGCAATCAGATTTGGCCATAATCGACCGCACTCCGCAGTCTCCCTGACTGTTTTAGCCATATTCAAGCGCGCGTTGGCTCCTCCTTTCAAATGTGGCCATGAAGACGGCCGACGGAAAAAGCATCGCGCGAAAGAGCGATATTGATAAAAGAAGCCCCGTAATCACTCGGTGAACTCCTCAAATCATTCGTAACATTGATAGTTCCAAACATGGACATGAAAGGCAAAATATTAACCCTCTAGTACGCTCCAAGAAACAAAGAAGAACAACCACAATGATAAGGAAAATGAAACTACAGTGAGAATTTCAAGGGAATGAATAGCATCTTAATAAATAGAATAGGTGATTGAAATCGAAACGTACAAACTCGCCCTCCATAGGGTAATAAATGAAGAAAGACAATGTCCAAAACAAACAAAATCATGAAAACTCTAGATTTAAGATACAATTCGATTTTTTAAAACAATAACATAGAAGTTTTGATACAAAATACTTACTTATCACATCAAAACAAGATAAAATACAAAACATGACCAACATAATTCAACTGAGATTTAAGGAACAAAAAGGATCTATTTTCATATTTTAACATTAAAAACATTTCAATTTATGAAAAAAATCAAATGAGAAATGCATGAAATCAGTCATTTAGTTTTATTCAAAGCTCCAAATATGATTTTTTTAAAAAAAAAAGGTATTCCATGATTTGATATGTATGGCTAATCAAGGTCTTCAAATTTTAGAGGATCAATGAAAAGTAAAAATGTGTTGAAATTTCTCTTAAGGAACGTTGATTCAATTATTAAATTGCAATATAAGTGAAGACTTTTTCTAGACTCACAAATTTTCCAACTTATAATCAGGTCTTGTTTATTAAAGGAATGTGTTGTTCAACAAAGTTATATAATGACGAACTTTAATGGTAAAATGAGATCATTGCGTTTAGTTAACAGTTATCGCCACATGAAATGTTAAAACTCATTTATAAATTTTTTAGATGTGTCATTATGGAAAATGTTACATGATCACGATTTCAAGCATTAATTATGCCTCTCCATGTGCTAATTATTATGACTATCACGCAAATTCCGATGCATTACTTTTTTTATTTAGTTTTCTTAACTTTGAATCAAGACATGAGAATTCAATTTCCTTACAACATAGGATCATGTGCTTTAGTGGGTATTTATTATATGTTTTTCTAGATGAAATAAAAAAGGCATGAAAATGACAAAGAAAAATCAAAGAAATGCATGAAATGATATAGAATCAAAATTTTATTATTTATTGAAAGCATTTTTTCATTTATCCATAAAGAATACTAGTTTATTAAGTTTTCGAACCCTATGAGGGCGAGTAATTATGTTTCAATTTCAATCACCTATCATAGTAATTAAGGTGCTTTTTATTCCCGTAAAATTCTTACTATAGTTTCATTTTTGTTACCATTGTGGTTGTACTTTACTTCTTGGAGCTTGCTAGAAGGTTAATATTTCGCCTTTCATGTCCATGTTTGGAACTATCAAAGTTAGGAATGGCTTTAGGAGTTCACCGAGTGGTTACGGGGCTTCTTTTGTCAATATCGCTCTCTCGCGCGATCATTTTTCCGTCTACTGTTTTCATGGCCACATTTGAAAGGAGGAGCCGGCGTGCGCTTGAATATCGCTAAAACCATAAGGGAGGCCGCGGATTGCGGTTGATTATGGCCAAATCTGAAAGCGAGTGACACTTTATGGCCAATACAGATGAGGACTCCGAGCCGCGGCCAGTTTTCGAAGGATCCTCAAAAACATGATCAAACGGAAATGTAACGGGCTGAGTCTCCAGCTCCTGCTCTGAAGTCGTCGTCGGAGTTCGCAGAATGGCGTTCTCAGTCCGCGTCAGGGGTTTACCCCCTTCACAAGACTGAGGGGCAATCGTCATCAACGACCCAGAGCAGGGAGACTCGAATACTTCGAGTCTCCGGAGGCCCATTTCCGTTTTTACCCAAAGCCCTGGTTTTGGGACCCAAACCGGGGGATTTTACCTCGAACTCGTGTGTTCGCACGAGTTATTCCGTTTGTTTTACGTCGAAGTTCGTCATAAACGAACTTCGAGTTTCTTTTTGTCGTTCTGGTGCAAAATCGTCGCGTGCGAGGCACGCTGGCGATTTCGCGCCAGCTATTTCTACCTCCCCCTTGCTCCCCCTATCCCTCGTCCTCTCTTGCTCGTTTGCAAGGAGGGCGAGGGGGGGACGAGGGTATGAGGCCACGAGGCCTCGCCCTCGTGGCCTCCCAGCCGCCGATCCAGCTGAAGCCGCGATCGGCGGCTGGCGGCTGGCCGGCCGGTGGCTGGCCGGTCGCTTGGCCGGCCGCCGGCTGTCCAGCCGGCCGGCAGCGAGCTGGCCGACGACCAGCAAATTGCTGGCCGCCGGCCGGCCCTCGCTGACGCGAGTGGTGGTGCGCAACCACCCCTCGCATCAGCAAGGAGGGAGGGCCGAACCGGCCCTCCCGCTACATTCCTCCCCACTTATAATGAACCCTCCCGGTTTATGAACAACAAGTAGGATTGTCAGTCAGTGAGTCATCAACATTGTGAAAGAAAATTAATTATTTCAATCACCAGCTAAACATGAACACGTGCATGGTACTTAGACCTAAGCTGCAGCTTGTAGGTCAGCACGGCTAGCGGCCTCCCCCCTTTAGGCTGGAGCGTCCGCGCGACAACCATGTTGGACGTCCCCAACCTCCTATGGTCGCTGTCCATGAATACTGCCCTGTGGGAATGTTGTTCACTTTTCCCGCGTTCAGGTGGTACCTCCTGCCATGCATCGATCTGTGCGAGCTGTACTCGGCTCCAGTACTCGTTGACCACCCCTGTGGGCAACCGAGATTTGGGCTCCCATGAATTATGTTCAGGTCCACAACCGGCCCAATGAACGAGGTACTCCCTGACAACGCGCGATCGAAGAGTACACTCTCGGTGCTGGAGTAGGCGAAGGACCTCGTATTGGCCGTTGGCAGCCAGGACTACAGGCGGTGGCTAAACGGTTCCTTCTGCTGTGTACGGAGCCAACAGGCTCACATGAAACACGTCATGTATCTTCATACTCGGCGGAAGTAGCAATCGGTATGCCACTGGCTTGATGCGTGCCACAATGGGAAACGACCCAATCCCGTTCGATAGAAGTTTTCTTGCCCCTGGCGACTTCAACCGAAGGTTTTTAGTGCTGAGCAGCACTTTGTCACCGATGTCAAACGACACCTCCCGGCGACCTTTGTCGGCATATGCCTTTTGTCGCTGCCGAGCTGCTTGAAGGTGACCCTTCGCCTCCTGTAACAAGGAGTCGATGCGCTCAGCAAAGGCTTGAGCGGAAGGAACCTGCCCTCCTGTACTCCCACTCTTCACCAATGAAGAGGGTACCACTGGATGCTGACCACTGTTCAACACGAACGGTGTGAACTGTGTGGACTCGTTCATCGAGTTGTTCACCGCAAACTCTGCCGGTGCTAGGAATTTGTCCCAATCATGCATGGCAGGGTCCACGTACATGCGGAGCATCTGCTCCAGAGTGCGATTCATGCGCTCTGTTTGTCCGTCCGTTTGAGGGTGAAATGCTATCGACATTTGCGACTCACTGCCAAAGTACCCGTGCATCTTTTGCCAGACCTTTCTAGCAAATTTTCGATCTCGATTGGAGATAATGCGCAACGGCAAGTCGTGGTACTTTACGACACCCTCAAAGAAGAGACGAGCGGTCTCCTCTGCGTTCACGTCAGTGGTTGTAGGAATGAAGTGTCTCATCTTTGTCAAAAGATCCACAACCACTAGTATTGCATCATGGCCACAGGCCGTGTCCAGAAGACCAGTAATGAAGTCCATGCTGACGCACTCCCATGGAGTCCCAGGAATGGGAAGCTGCTGGAGGAGTCCCGCAGGCTTCTTGTTACTAGCCTTATTCCAAAGACATGGGTCGCATGTCATGCAATACTTACGGACATCGACACTCCACCTTGGCCACCAATAGTGGTCCGAGAGTGCCTGTCCGGTCTTTTGGGGTCCCACGTGACTTGCAACCGGCGGGTCGTGGAACTGGGAGATAACCTTTGCTCAAAGGTCTCCCGAGTTTGGCACAACAACTTGTTCTCCGTGCCAGAAGATTCCTGCGGCTTCCACCAAGCCGTACTTCTCCAGATTTCGAGAGTCTTGAAACCAAGAATCCACACAGTATCCCATCCGAATCTTGTTTACAAAACCGTTGTAATGGATAATCTCTCGTGGTGGTTGCCGCAGAGGTGCAAGGGGATCTGGTGGTTGTACGGATGTTGTTGCAATGGCCATAAAACACCCACTGCTCTCAGTGGTTGCTTTAACTTCCACAGGCTGTCGGCTTAGTGGATCGGCCACATTGATGTGTCTTGGCCGATGTTCCCATGTGAACAAGAATCGACTCAGGTATTCGCTCCAACGCGCCTGTCGTCTTGACAGGTTCAGGTGCGTTTGGAAAAACACCAATGGATTATGGTCGGTCACGACCGTCACACCCCCTTCAGCACCCTCAAGGTAACAACGCCACATCTTGAAAGCATGTACTACCGCAAGGAGCTCTTGATCCCCAGTCGTGTACCGCGTTTCCGCGGGTATGAGCTTCCGGCTCTCATACGCAACTGGGTGACCATTCTGCATGAGGATGGCTCCAAGTCCAACTACCGACGCATCACATCGAACCTCCCACGATTGCGATGGATCCGGAAGAGCTAGGACGGGCGCCGTGGAGAGAAGCTCTTTGACTTTGAGAAAAGCGTTCTCGCAATCAGATGTCCATTCCCAACGCATTTCTTTTCGCATGAGCCTGGTTAGCGGTGCTACCAGGGTCGAATACCCTTGCATAAACCGTCGAAAGTAGTTAGCAAGGCCGAGGAAAGACCGAATCTGCCCAACATTTTCAGGGCGTGGCCAGTCTACAACGGCTTGGACTTTTCGTGGGTCGACGCGGATGCCGTCCTTGTCAACGATGTGTCCAAGGTACTCGAGCTCATCTTGTGCAAACTTACACTTGCTCACTTTCGCATAGAACTTTTGTTCCCGAAGGATTGCGAGAACTTCGCGCAGATGTTCTATGTGCTCTTCCATTGATTTGGAGAAAACCAGGATGTCATCCAGGTAAACCAAGACAAACTGTCCGAGTTGCTTGGCGAACGTTCGGTTCATTTCTCCTTGGAAAGTTGCCGGGGCATTTGTAAGCCCGAAGCATAACACTCGGAACTGATAGTGTCCCATGTGCGTTCGAAACACAGTTTTGGGCACATTATCTTCCGTGATGCGGATTTGATGGTACCCTTGAGACAAATCCAAGGACGAAAATACTTTTGCGCCTTGGAGTTGGTCAAAAAGGTCCTCAATTCGCAGTAAGGGGAATCGATTTGTCACCGTCAGCTTGTTCAACGCCCGGTAATCTACGCACATGCGTAAACCACCATCCTTTTTGTTCACAAAAAGGAACGGCGCACCGTACGGCGAGCTACTTGGCTCGATCCATCCTTTTGCAAGCTACTCTTTGATTTGGCATTTGGCCTCTCGCCTTTCTGCTGGACTAAAGCGATACATGGGTCTGAACGGAGGAGTCGCCTCCGGTTGCAGCGAAATCGTGTGGCCCATGTGTCTTTCTGGTGGAAGCCCAGCCGGTGGGTCTTGGAATACATCCGAGAACTCTACCAATAGAGATCTGATCTCTCTTGGCATGTCTCCCGTCACGTCGTCCTCCACTTTCTGCAGCTGAGCCAAGAAGTATCGACAACCTTGTGGAATACGTCTCTTGACCTGCATTGCAGACAAGCTGGCATGGACTTTGAGTCGGGTCGGTGATAACTCCGTACTCGGAATAAACATAAAGCGGCGTTGTCCTTTCCGGAGGATCAAACGCTTTGATTCAAAGCACATTAGAGCCTTGTTGTCACGAAGCCAGGGATCTCCTAGCACCACGTCGAACGGGTCAAGAAGGTTGAGTACCTTCAACATGACACTCTGTGTGTACCCTTGAATACAAATTTTCGCATTACAAGTACCGATCACGGGTACCGTACGGTTGTCACCGACAACAACTGCACCATTCGATGGCTTGTACTTCAGGCCAACCTGTCGGGGAAAGCCAAGGCTAATAAAAGAATCGTCCCCTCCAGTGTCAGCCAGTACATTCACGGGAGCACCAGCTAGGTGTCCTTTGAACTGCATCGTCATGTTGCCTCCACTATTCCGAGTGAACAGACTCGACGACGGTAAGCCGAGTTTGTGATAAAAACGAAATCTCTACGACGGGCGTCGCAACTCCCATGATTCACCCACTCGAGTCCACATCTTGTGGGCACGTGTGAATTCGGCCAGCACCTTCTAGTCTTTAAATTTCACTGGGTCAAAATTGTCGACTAAAGGTACTGCGAATGTGATTGAACTCATCGCTTTGAGGGCGTTTGTTTCAATCACCGTGTTACACAACTCTTGCACAGTGGTTGGTGTCGCCACCACTAAGCAGGTTCGGTCATGCATCTCGTCTGGTGATGCAAGATTTAGTGGGCAATGTCGATTAGCAAGTGCAGAATGAGGTTCAATGAGAGGGGAGAAAACAACAGAGAAACTTGAACTCGTCAAAAACTCAAATTGTTTAACATCCTTGTCTGAAAACATGAACTCACACTCGTGATCCACTTTTACCCCTGAGTGGTCCCCACTGATGTCACTCAGGGGTGGGGAAAACCCGCCCCACGGCCCTGTCCGTTACCACGGCTGCGCCCATTGCCACGACCGCGACCCTGTCCACGGCCTTGTCCGCGGCCTCCTGCTGCACCATCCCCACGAGGTGCTGCTGCTGCAGCTAGCGCCGCGGCCTCTTGTCCACGACCAGCAGCCTCAGGGCACTGAGCCCTAAAGTGGCCCGGCTGCATGCAATTGTGGCAGAGCCCTTCGCGGAAGGCTGCGTTGCGACGCTCACACGCCGCCTGCAGCTCGTCATTCTCGCGGCTGCGCTTGTTGTTGGGACCCTTGTATCCACCAGCCTTCTTGACCGGAGGGTTTGTAGGCTGCTTGCCCTTGGCCCCGCCCCGCTGTCCAGCTGACCCACCAGCCCCTGCAGCGTCCATGCGCATGTCGCGACCCTGCTGTGTACGCGCGTTCGGCCGTGCATCAGAGTAGTGCTTCGGGTTTGCCGAGTATACTTCGCTCATGTAGTCGCGCAACGCCCTCCAGCTTGTCCAAGCTTGGCCAGTGGCTGTCGTGGTGGTCTTGTCCTTCAGCTTCTCGCTGGCGAGACCATCACGGAAGTACTCGAGCAGCATGCACTCCGGATACTTGAACGTCTGAGTGCCATCGCCCTCGATAAAGCTTTCGGCTTCCTCCACGAGTGCGGTGAACTCGCTCAAGTAGGATTTGAGCGAGCTGCCCAGCTGCCTGAAGTCCTTGATCTTGTGGAAGGCACGTTGCGCCTCCTCACGTTGGGTACACTTCTTGCACATGATCGCGCAGAAGGCCTCCCATGGCATGGGCTGCCACTCGAGGTGCGGCTGCTGCGCAGTCCACTCCTTGACCACGTACTTGAAGAGTTTGTCTTCAAGCCACGTCGTGGCAAGGTCGCCCCACTAACTGAGTGGCGCCTTGTGGACACGTAGGACGTGCTCCATGCGGTTCAGCCAGTCGGTCAGCTTCACGCCCTTCCGGAAGATCTCCACACTGTGGAGGAAGGACGTGTTCATGACGGACCCCGAAGTCGTCGAGGTAGGCAAGTCGTCGCTGCCGCCGGCAGTGGCCTCCGCAGCTGCGGCACGCTGCACTTGCTGCTGCATCCGCACCTGGGTCACGCTCTGCAANGAGCGAGCTGCCCAGCTGCCTGAAGTCCTTGATCTTGTGGAAGGCGCGTTGCGCCTCCTCATGTTGGGTACACTTCTTGCGCATGATCGCGCAGAAGGCCTCCCACGGCATGGGCTGCCACTCGAGGTGCGGCTGCTGCGCAGTCCACTCCTTGACCACGTACTTGAAGAGTTTGTCTTCAAGCCACGTCGTGGCAAGGTCGCCCCACTAACTGAGTGGCGCCTTGTGGACACGTAGGACGTGCTCCATGCGGTTCAGCCAGTCGGTCAGCTTCACGCCCTTCCGGAAGATCTCCACACTGTGGAGGAAGGACGTGTTCATGACGGACCCCGAAGTCGTCGAGGTAGGCAAGTCGTCGCTGCCGCCGGCAGTGGCCTCCGCAGCTGCGGCACGCTGCACTTGCTGCTACATCCACACCTGGGTCACGCTCTGCAACGCCTTGTCAAGGTCGTTGCATCGACGGCTTGCCTCGTGGGCGGCGAGGCGCTGCACCTGGCGATCACGGTCAAGGTCCGTGATGCTCCGCCCGACGTGGGCCAGCAGGTTGGCGAACGCGAACTTGAGCTCTGATGTCGTCAAAGCATCGGCGATAGCCTCCAGGGCCTCGCGTTGTCCGTGCACCCTTACCCACTGCAAGATGGTACGGTTCGCGTACACGCCTCCAAGGAGCCCCACCTTTCGGAGGAGACTGTCCTCGGCGACGACGCTCGAGTGGGCACTGCCTTGCCCCATTGCGGCCGCATCGTAGGAAGGAGGTTCCGCCCCCATTCCTCCGAGTGGCACCGTATCTCCACCACCGGTGGTGATCTTAAGTTGGCCTGCGGCCTAAGCAGCAAACTCCGCGAGCCTACGACGGTCATCGCGAATTGCCTTCGCGGCAACGTCGTCCGGCTCGTTCTCGCGGGAACTTCCCGTGTGGCTGCTTTCAACGCCATTGCTGCTTTCGGTAGTCTCGCTGCCGTCGGTAGCTTCAGGCGATGCGGCGAGCGTCTTGCCCTTCTTGAGCAATCGGCTTGAGTTCGTCGCACGACGATGGCGATGGTCGCGATCCTCGTCGCCTTCGCCATCGTCGACGTCGTGCTCTTTGTCGAGGTCCTCCTCCGGAAGATCCTCCTCCATCGCGTCGTTCGTCGCATGGGGGTCGCCCATGTGGGCGTCGACGTGCTCGTCGAGCACCTTTGCGGCATCTGCACGCTTCTCGGTGTCGCCGAGGTTAGCGTCGGTTGCCTTAGGCGGTGGGGTTGTCCTGGGCGGTACAGTTGCCTTTGGGTTGGCAACCGTGCTCGCGGCGGCGGCTCCCAAAACTTGGAGTCCGCCGAGAGCTCGTGGTGACGCCGTCAACACCTTGCCCTTGTTGGTTTTAGACGGTCCGGAACTTGCCATCCCGTCGCTCGTGCAACTAGCACGTGAAGGTTGTTGTGAGGATCACCCCACAACGAGGAGGAATCGCCTCCTAAGGTGTTGCTCTCACGATCGGTGAGGCAATTTCAATTCATATATCTATTTTCCTAGGCCGCCACGTCGGCACAAGGTCGTGGGTTTACAGGCTAGTTATCCTAGGCCGTGACTCACGGCACTTGGTAGCAAGTAGGATCTAGGAAAACAGAAAATCAAAATACAAGGAAGTAACAAGAATTGTGAGTACCGCTCACAAAACTAAGACAAAGAGCAAGAAGATAAGCAAGTACAAGGTCTAGAAGAAAACACTACTTGTCTTCTTGTCTTGTTGTCTTCTTGTCTTCCTTGGCCTCCTCTTGAGTCTTCTTTGCGCGTCTTGCGCCCCTTGGCAGCGTCCTCCTTGAGCCGGCGACGCTGGGGGAGCCGCCAAAAGTCCCCAAGTTGTCACCCTCCTTTTTAGGGTGCTCTCAGGTCGTGAGAGTCCCTTATCTTGGGGAGGGACGCTGTTCCGATTTTTGGATGAAGGAGGTTCGAAGGAGCCTTGAAAATGAGGAGGATTTTGTGGTTTTAGAGGTGGGAACTCCCCAACCCGCTCCACAAAAATCCTCCAAGCCCCCTGGAAGTGTGAAGAGGTTGGAAGGAAATGGCTGCAACAAGTAGGATTTTTTTCCAACTCTGCAACGCACTTTACGGCGCTTCAATCCGTGAAGTATTGATGCCGTAGTCCCTTCTGGCGTTTCTGCTGCTGCTTGCAGCTGCCGGCGGCGTTTTATCTATGTCGTAGCCGCCGTTTCCTTCGAACCCTTGGTCGCGAGGGTCGTCTCGCTCTGAGAACCACTATAACAGGCTGAGTCTCCAGCTCCTGCCCTAAAGTCGTCGTCGGAGTTCGCAGAATGGCGTTCTCAGTCCGCGTCAGGGGTTTACCCCCTTCGAAAGACTGAGGGGCAATCGTCATCAACGACCAAGAGCAGGGAGACTCGAGTATTTGGAGTCTCCGGAGGCCCATTTCCGTTTTCAACCAAAGCCCTGGTTTTGGGACCCAAACCCGGGGTTTTTACCTCGAACTCGTGTGTTCGCACGAGTTATTCCGTTTGTTTTACGTCGAAGTTCGTCATGAACGAACTTCGAGTTTCTTTTTGTCATTCTGGCGCGAAATCGTCGCGTGCGAGGCACGCTGGCGATTTCGCGCCAGCTATTTCGACCTCCCCCTCGCTCCCCCTATCCCTCGTCCTCTCTTGCTCGTTTGCAAGGAGGGCGAGGGAGGACGAGGGTATGAGGCCACAAGGCCTCGCCCTCGAGGCCCTCGTGGCCTCCCAGCCGCCGATCCGGTTGAAGCCGCGATCGGGGGCTGGCGGTTGGCCGACCGGTGGCCGACCGGTCGCTTGGCCGGCCGCCGGCCGGCAGCGAGCTGGCCGACGGCCAGCGAATTGCTGGCCGCCGGCCAGCCCTCGCTGACGCGAGGGGTGGTGCGCGACCACCCCTCGCATCAGCGAGGAGGGAGGGCCGAACCGGCCCTCCCGCTACAGGAAGAAATGACCCAAAAACTTCCTGGTGCCCGGGACTCCGGCGAGCTTGTCCTTCGAGCCCGGTTCATCCCCTGTAAGTTTAATGGAGAAATACTGAGAAACCTCGTTTCCGAAGGAGGCACTTTTTCATCCCCCGTTTCCGAAACATTGATCATTATATGCCACGGAATTCATTTTTAGATCGCAGTACACCCTGAGGGGTAACATACGATCCTTAGATACCACACATGCTGTTTTTTGAGCTCCATTAGCACCTAGGGGTAAAGCACGCAGGTACGATGTACCTCGTCGACCGGGGGTTTATCGTGACGTTGCTATGTACCCCTCGGTACGCTGTTCGAATGTTTTTTCTTGTGGCAAAACGGTGCCAGTGTATCTTTGACAAGGGAATGGGGTGATACATAATTTAGCTGTCACTAGCTGGCTTTCTAGCTGTACGATTTGTCATACATGTTTCAAACTTATGAAGAGAGAAAAATAAACATGATGCGGAATGGACAATTCCATTGAAAAGAAATACCCCTAGGGGCACCTACGGCTGGGGCAGAAGAGAGAGGGGCTTTTGGTTGTCAAAAGTTTAAAAGCAGGGTATCTTACTGTAAAGAAACGGGGAACGGGGTTCCTAAGAATTTAATGTTGTCCCCTAGAGTGCATTGCGAGACCAACCCCGATAAACGGGGCGGATCGTAACTTTGCCGTAAATTTAACCATCGGAGATCGCCGGCGGCAATCTCCGGCACATCCGAACGCCAACGCCAGGAAGGTGAAGATCGAATTCCGAAGGACAAAAGGGATCTCAAGCTCACTGAATATTCTGGAACGTAGGTTCGCGACTCTTCTAGCACATATGGAGAAACGTTGCGTCGATCGATTGCGCTTGCAGCAGACCATGGCCACTGCCGCTTGGCCATGACATTTTGCGTCATTGAGTCATGTCCTCTGTCGATGTACATATGCACCGGGCATGGTGTTGCCTCATCGGACCGAACCAAGGGCTGCAGACGCTCGAAGAGCAGCATGCCGGAATCGAGAGCCGACCCTATCATGCTGTCATGTCATGCAATGAGTGAAGATGACGCTGGCATCAAACATGATGACGTTATCAGGCGGTGTCCATCCCATCAAGTTCCATGGATTGGCGGCCAATGCGTCCAGAAGGTACGGCGGCGAAGGTTTTGTCGTCGAGACGCGCGTCGTCCCGCGTTTGCGCGCGTCCCCTCGACCGAACCGCGTGATCGCATGTGCGGCGCGGTAGGGGCCCCATTAGGCACAAAAGCAGTTGCACTCACACATTCTCCGTATCACAACGTAAACAAACTCGAAGCCAATTCAATCGCACTTACGAACGACGCGAAAGCTTACGAGACTAACTAGCGCACCTTGGAGCACGAGGCGAGAATTGCAGCATCAATCGTCCCTCTCTCCTCACGGAAGGACCTCGCACGCTACACGCACACGTCCGGCGTGCAGACAACCACACCAACGCACCACTGACATGGCTACCTGTACTTCCGCCCACCCCCTTGCGACTTCGTTTGGCTCGGACACGGTCGCAATGGCGCCACAACTGGAGCATGCGACGGCCAAGTGGCAGCAGCAGCAGCAGGTACCCCTCGGCGGCTTCAACTCCTGGTGGTCATCCGAGCCGCAACTCCAGCCGTGGCCACACCATCCAAGCCCAGGGGCCTGGCAAGTTTGTCCCCCATTCGTTGATTCCCGTTCCTTCTACCATCTTCCGTCGCGGCAGGCGATGCCTCCCCTGCCATACCACGCTGCTTTCGCCCTACCCTCCTCCTCACACACCCTTCCTGCCATCGCGTCACCAACAGCAGCGGCACCGGGAACCGCGTTCGTAGTGGGCGGACCAGAAACCACAACGCAAGCTCCTAAAGGTATGTCTAACAGCAGCAGCAGCAGCAGCAGCGGCAGCGGCAGCGCCAATGCACGTCACTACGTTGCAGCTTTCCACCGCGACTCGGTCCAGCACAAGGAGAGTGTTGTAGAAGGTGAGGGGGGGGCACATGATTCGGAAGCGGGCGTCACGGATCTGACTATAGAGACTAGAGGCAGCAGGGCCGCTGCCGCCGCCGAGTCCGCCGCTGCTTCTGCGTTTGACTCGGCCAAATCTGGTTTTCCTGGGGAGTTGCCTGTCTTACCTCCCGGCGCAGTCCATGGCACAGCAGCATTCCAACACACCACGCCATGGTGGCCAGCCTACCACATGTACTGCAACAGCTACAGTCCGTCCCTCTCCCCCCCTCTGTGGTTCCCTCCGCACCCTTCGCTGCCGTCCCCTCCTCCCCACATGGTCGTGCCTCCCGGTGCCGCGCTCCCTCCCTACTTCTTCCCTTACTGGCCCGGCAGCAGCAGCAGCAGCAACATGACCCAGCCGCAGCCGCAGTTTCCAGCATCCGCGGGAGGATATTCCGGCGCAGGAGAGTCAGGCGGGGATGCGGAAGTGGCTGACGTCCGTTCAGAGGCTTTGGCGGGCGGATGGGCCATGCCTGTGCCTCCTCCTGCCCTCCCTTCACCTCTGCCTCTGCCTTTTCCTCTACCTCCATCGGCGGAGTGTAAGGCTGCCTGCGCTTCTGCGCCATCTGCTGCTGCTGCCGATGCTGCTGCTGCTTCAGTGCACAGAGTGGAGTTGCTGAGTAGACCTCCTGCGACAGCTGAGCCTGACGTGAAAGCAGCAGAGGACAGCAGCAAAGAAGAGGACGATGGCAAAGTAGACAACGGCTGCAAAGCAGAGGACATCAGCAAAGCTGAGGACTGCAGCATAGCAGAGGACAGCGGCAAAGCAGAGGACGGCGGCAAAGGACAGGGCGGCGGCAAAG
>SZWC01001828.1:72160-83290 GCA_023375785.1 Penium margaritaceum | reverse complement strand
CGTTGGAAAGCTTGTCTCTTGAACTTGAAGATCCAGTGGTCGATCGTCAAATCTGGTGAAGGTTTCACCCCAACCCGTCACTCTCAAAGTGACGGCCTGTGCTGGCTGGAAGTGGCAGAACTTGGCTCTGATACCAAATGTTGGAACTTGAGGAGAGAGGGAGCCTTGGAGCAGCGAGCATGTGTGATTGGAAGGGCATCACTTGTGCTGAAGAATGGTTGTTCAATCACTCAAAATGGTGGAGTACATATAGAGCTAGAGCTTGGGCAAGTCAGCCCTCTCACAAGCCACACCACTTAGCCATGGAGGCTAAGGCTCACACACTAGAGTCCATAATCTCACACAAGGGAGGAAATCAGCCTAGCAATCAGGCTGACCACTCACACACGACCTAGAGAGCTAGAGAATGCTCTCATGGCACACTCCTAGTGGTCACATAACCCACAAACCCATGGAGAATTGCCATGTGTCCATGGCTAGCACACAAGGATCTCACCTCACCCAAAAAGTAAGGAGAGGTACCTTTATCCTAGTCAGCACACTCTGACAAGGCAATCCTAAGACCAAGGACCTTTTTGGATATTTCTCCCATCAGGTCTTGACCCTGGACCTCTTGCCTTTTTCTTTTCTCAGGCTAAGGCATGGAGCCATCACCCATGCCCACCCAGACATCGACGGTCCATGACCCCCGAAACTTCGAAAATTCATATCTCCAAATCCGACCGTTGGATCGGCCTCAAACTTGGACCGTAGACATTTTGCCACCTCATCTTTCCAATGGTGAAGTCGGATCGGTGATCGGAGCAGGCATCTGGTTCTTTCTTGGAACTTGCTCCTGTGGACCTGAAACTGAGCCAGATGGCTCCTTTCCCAACAAGGCCTGATGCTTGTTTGATCCTACTCGACATTGGGTTGTCGAGTCTCGAGATGGCCTCTTCTTTTAGGCTCTCCCTTACAGGGACCTCTCTCGCATCTTCTCATTGGTTGCAGACTATGATCTCACCTAGAAGGATTTCTAACGGATGTGGGAGTCTAGGCCGGTGGAAGGGTCCGTCCGGGCCTCCTGACTTGTTGGTCAGTCACCAGCCAATGACGATCCCGCCATTGTGGCAGTGGGCCTTGTGGCCTCCCCTATTCCAGCAATTGTACATGTGACTGTTCATGCATTGGTACATTTTGCTATGTGTGCGTATACTCATGTAACTTCCCCTGTATTTGTGCATGTGGCCTCTCCAATATCCATACATGTAGCCTCCCATGTGCTTGTTCCTGTGTCTAAGGTGGATACACCCTATCCCGATCCGAGTCCTTGGCTGTGAGCCCAAAGTTGCTACCTGTGCGCCCCTGCCGTCCTCTCCACCTGACTCCAGTCGTACTCCCCAGCCCAAGTACCTTGTTTACCCAAAAGCCCGGTGCTTGTCTCCAAATGCTGCTCTCTAGAGCTCTGCAACCACGAGCTCTGAGTTCCCTGTCGCATGCAATGCCACGACTGACCTTGACGTGGTCCAGTCAATCCCAGACGCGTGTGTCTTGGCCACTTGGAGCTTTCCCTCAATGTCGCCTAATCAGGACACATCGGTAGGAGGCACTCTTGGAAGAGAACGTGGTGCTTTAAGGTGTGGGATGTGAGAATGAGCTCCACACCATTCATGGACACGGTGTCTACAAGGTTGTTGACCTTCTACCGGTGCAGAAGTCCATGCAGGCCAAGTGGTGCTTTTGCTAGAATGTTACATCAGATGGATCACTGGATTGGCAGAAGTCCCGCTTCCGACACCTTTGCACCCGTTGCTAGTGCTCTGTTTTATGTGGTTGCTCAGCATGACCAGGAGCTGCACCAGATGGATGTGAATAGTTTGTTTCTTCATTGAAGTCTAGAGGAGGAGATCTTAATGATGTAGCCACCGGGCTTTGATTTTGGTGATAAGGTCCGGCGCTTGCACAAGGTATTTTACTGTCTCAAACAGTCACCTTCATATTGGAACCAAGCGATCACCAGCACATTAAATCGTCCATGCTATGCGCGGAGTGACCCTGACCTGGCCCTCTTCCTCTGACAGAGCACCGAGTACTTCACCATTTTCCTAGTCTACGTTGACAATCGCGTCTCCTTCAATGGAGGTCATGAAGGAAGCCAAGGCAGTCCTCCTGGTTGCCAACGGATGAATTACCTCAATCCTGCAACTGTATTCCTTTCCTTGGGATGGAGATCATGGCAGACACTCTTCCTTTACCAAATGCGATGCGTCCGATCGGCGGGAGAGAAATCTTCAGACCTCTTGAGTGAATTTCCCATAGCCTCCACACCCATCACACTAGACAAGCCTGCTGCCAAGAAGGTGAATGATCCACCACAGCTTGGGGAGACCATGGACGTGACCCTATACTTGTGCCTCATTGGTTCTCTCATGTACGTGGCCACAGCCACTCGGCCCAATGTTGCCTTTGCCATCATCCTCTTTGTTTTTTAAGGAGGAGATCTGCGGACAAGATCCCTGCATGTGACTGTGCAAGTGATGCAGTACGTGGTCTCTACACCTTATCTCGGGCTCTGGTTCCTCCCATAGTGCTTAGAGGTGGTTGAGGGCTACATTGAAAAAAAATGGGCATGTATTCCTTTTTAGTGCAGTCAAGTTGGCTACGTGTTTCTACCTGATGGAGCTGTTGTGTCATGCTACAGTGGCAAGCAAGGTTGCATTACGCTCAGTTCATTAGAGGCAGAGCACATGACACTAAGGGCTGGGGCTGCTAAGGCAGTGTACCTACAACAATTGTTTTCAGACTTGCTTCAATCCTTACCTTCCATCATTCTATGTTGTAAAAACCATGGTGATCTTGCCACTATCAAAAACTTGGATTTGTTCCATGTCCGCACAAAACACATTTCCGTTTAACCACCATTTTTTGGAGACTTGGAGGAGTGACATGTAATCTCCATCACCTGGGTCAGCATGAACCTACAATGGGCTGACAACCTGACCAAGACACATGCGTGTGGAAAATTAAGGTTAGACATTCATTTTTTTCAAGCTTCCCCTTTCCTGGGGGTGGCTGAGAGTGGAGTGCGTGTGTATGCATTGTTGAGCATCTCGTTGCGCACCCTTGCCAGTTATGCACGTGCATGGATACCCGTACCATGGGGTCATGGGATATTGTTGTGATGTGAGCCATTCTCATGTGTGTGTAAAGCTGACTATGACCACTCAGCCGTGGCAACGCCAGTTCACATCCCTGATGCAGACCCAGCTGGTGCAGTGGTGACGTCGTGTGGTCATCCTCTTGTTGTGATGTGAGTCGTCCCCGTCTATCTGTACAGCTTACTGTGATCACTCGGCCGTGTCCATGCTCGTGCAGATCCCTGATGCCGACCCAGTTGGCACCAGAGCACTGACAAGTGGTGGATCCACCCACCAACAGCTGCCATACAGCTGCCACAGTATCCCGGGTACTTTCTAGGCTGCTCTATTTTCTCTACAGTTGCTAACGTTTTCTTGGTGGACTGGCTCTTGAGCCCGATTTATATGTTTTGCATTGTGTATCCACCAATCGATGCCATACCTGTGCATGTTTCTATTGCCTGGATAAAGATTCTGCATCTCTAGGATTACACGGTATTGTGTTTGGATGTGCGCAGACTCATGGACAAAACAGTGGTTTTCGACCAGTTTCAGGACAAATTGACATTACCGAGTATGTCACCCGCTCTGTGTTGCGGCAGGTATTTGTTCTCTGTACTTTTCAGCTGTCATTTCACTCTGCATTTCTGAGTTATTAGAGGTTATGAGACTTTGCACGTCACTCTAGCCTAATTCTGGCTGTTTCTTGCGCCTACGTGCTTGCTAGTGCGCTAGCTGACTAGATAGTGTCACAACATCAGGGGTAGCAAGGCTAGGAAGCTTCCTAGCGATTTCTCATGGTATCAAAGCAGCAGTGCTTCCCTCACTCAGCTGAACAGCAGAGACTTAGTAGTGGTAGTGGCTGTGAGAGTCATCGTGACAGCCACGGTCATGGGAGGACCACAAACCGACAGTGACCCGCCGCAGCAGATCACACTAGCAGAGACACCATTGCGAAGAAAGCTACAAATACATGACCACGTCCACTTCCATAAATTCTGCAGAGAGTCTTCCAACCTTTTATAGCAGCAGTTGAGGCATACGATGTCCCTGTGCAGTGCGTGAACGTTTTCAAAAGTTTCAGTCGGGTCGCACCTACCACCACCCCGCATGTGTGTGAGCATTACGAACCCAAATCACCACCATTTTAGATGTGTAAGGGCTCTCTAAAAATCCCTAGTCATAACCTGTCCATCATGTGCACTCGCGCTTTGTTTTGTGCCTTGTGGAACATTGAGAACGAAAACACGGGGTTAGATCTAGAATTTTTTTTTTGGATTGTGATAAAAACGTGCGGCCTAATTCCGCTATACCCACTGTTTGGGCCTCCAAAATTTCTCCTGGCCATTTCTCGCAGAATTTGGACACGGTACTCACTTTACACAAGAGATGCGTACTGTACCCACTTTTCTCGAAGCGCCTCAGATAATGCATGCCGCACCCAGTAATGCAAAGAAATGCATGGTACACCGGTTGCATTCGAATTACTTCGACGAGAGTGGCTATGCGGCATAAGATTTTTAACTTTTCAGTGAATTAAGTCACCACCTCTACTAATCACAAAATGCACTCCGACTCAAGTGCCTTCCGAATGACTTGAAGCGAAGCACAACTATGGACAAAAGAAATACGTAGAAAACTGATGACTTGTCCCCTATTTTCTTTCACCCTTTGAAGAGGGGGCTTCAACTTCGGACGAATGACGTAAAGATGACATCATTGACATGCAAAACCAGACGTCAGATAGCCTCGGTGCCAAACATGCAGCAACGACGCCGAACGGGAACCTCGTCAACACCCGAACGAACTCTAATCATAGCAAATCTCGATCATGCAATATGTTACCAGGTGGACGTTGCCATCTGTAGTCCACATGCCAACGGCGCCAACTGGCGGATGTTTTGAGGTCAGACCACATGCTGTCAATGCCATTCGCTCGATGCTGATGTGCCTCCCCTCGTTGGTGTTTCTGACCCAAGGGCATGATAGGATTAATATTTTTTGTTTCCCCCTCCGTACGTGTTCACACTGCATGCATGTTTTCCGACAGTTTTTGTCATGGTAAGTCGCCCAACCGCCATGCGATGTGGATGTTCTCTCTCGTCGTCCGCAGGGGTCATGACTGTTGAGCCATTGTTCATGTGTACTTGACATGTCCTTCCAATGTCATCGCTTCGTCACAATGGGAGTCTGCCTTCGGGATGGCTCTCCTCGCTCATCAACAGGTGGGTTTGCCAAGTGCATATGGTGGGTACGGTGCATATTACGACACATGGCATGCATTTTTATACCCACTTTTGGCCAAGATGGCCACCACTTTTTACGCCATTGGTGGCGACTACCTGGAACAAGGACGCCGATCCACCAGGCGTCCTTGTCTCCTGCTACCACCCTGAGTCCTTCTTCCTTTGGAGCGATTGGGAGGAGTACAAGTACAACAGTCACATCAATGTTGTGGAGCGTATGACTTCACACTCTCCACACCGAGTTGAAGATCGCACGATGCAACTTGGAGGAAGTCAACGTGTCCGTCTGTTTCATGGTTATCGTGCGGGAAGGTTGAACCCACTTTGTCTGTAGAAATGGCGTCGCATCCGACGGGGTTGGACCTCTTGCTATGTCGAAGTACGCTGCCCGATTGCCACATCACACAAGTTATTCTTGCTTGAAGTTCTTTCCCTACATGTCTTCTTTGAAGGGTCGTATGATGAGGAAACGTCCCCCCCCTCCCCCTCCGACAGAGAAGACTGGCAAAAAAGTAGAAGCCGCGCTTGCTCGTGCATAGTAAGATGCACGGATTTCCTGGGTGGTCGAGCCTTTTGAAACATGGATGCCTATCACAAAGCTGTCTAAGACTACGATGTCGACCGCAACATGCCTCTCTCCTGGCTCCACAATGAGCCTACTCGCTTGGAAGTCCGCTGCGGACTTTGGAAGACTGCAGGCTGCCCATGGCTCTTCAAGGTACGCTATCAACGTAATCACGGCAACGTTGCCGTGATCGAGTTCGTGGATGGACACAAGTGCACTCCCACCACCAAGAAGGGCGATCAAGTGCGCCGTGCAGCATGGGTGTTGTGCCACATCGAGCAGACGATGAAGAAAAATTCTTCGACCGACAAGAAGGCGCTGCATCAGATTGTCAAGGCACGCAAAGTGGAGAAAACGCACTATCCAGTAGTGTACCGAGCAAAGAAGGCGGCCCAGGAGAAGCTGATGAAGAAGAAGAAACCTTTTTGGTCCCTCTTCCCAATGTACTTAGCACAGATTAGTACTTTATGGCACACATCCTATTTTCCAATGTCTTTGGCATTTGTGAAAGATCCCGGGCGTAAACGAGTTTCAACATGTGTTGTATGCCCTGTAGTTGAAAAGAGTGGACCCCCAGACATTTGCCTGCACTGAGGAGGACAAGAAAAAGCTATTCCGCCGGGCCTTCGTGGCACCTGGCGCTTGTCGGGAGGGCTGGAACCATGTGCGACGCCTCATCACCATGGACGCCACATTTAAAAAAGACAGGTTCAAGCATGTTCTCCTCATCGCTCAGTTCTAGGATGCCAACAACCATTCCGTACCCATGGCGTGGGCACTGTGCGGACAAGAAGACAAGGACAATTGGACGTGGTTCCTTCAGCAGCTGTTGCAGGCGTATCCAACAGCATGAGACCGAGTAACAGCCATCATCTCCGACCGTGACACCGGACTCCTTGTTGCTGTGGCCCGAGAGATTTCTGGTAGTACGCACACGTACCGTGCGCAGCACATCTGAGATAACGTGAAGGCCAAAGCGGGTCGTGTGGCCGTTGACCTCTTCTAGACCCCCGTCCATGCCTTCAACAGTGGGGAGTTCAAGCGCACACAGGAGGAACTTGCAAGTGCTTCCACACAGGGTCTGGAGTACATCTTCGACGGTGGTGCAGAATTGGGCATCCCGATAGACAGGTGGAGTCGGGTCCTCATCCCCGTGGCACACGGCGGTCACACAACGAGCAATACGGCGGAGTCGTTGAACGCCTAGATCATGGAACTCCGCCATCTCTACCCCTTTCACTGCTTTGCCCAGCTTTACGTGTGGGTGCAGAAACTGTTTGTAGACCAGCGAAACCTAACTCATAAATGCAAAACCACGCTTGCCCCCTTTGCCGATAGTAGGGTGAAAAACTACACGCAAAAGGCAAGGGAGTACAAAATCATCCCAGCTGGACCATTGCCTGAGAGTGTGTCGGGTCCCGAGAGTCTTTCCGAGCGAGAGGTGGACTGCAACGCCAAGAAGTGCAGCTGCCGGCAGTGGGCCGAGTATGGGTTTCCGTGTCAACACGCGGTGAGCCTTCTCCTAGATGCTGGAGTGAACCCCGAAATGTACGTCAACATTCACCTGACGAAAATGGCGTGGAAGGGGACCTACCGTCACCCCATGCCCGGGGTCAATCTCCGCAACGTGCAGTCACAGAGAAGGATTGGGGCCCGCCAGGCAAGAAGCATGGAGCCGGGAGGCCGAAGTCCATGGGGAAGGACCAGTATGAGCGTGGCAAGAGGGACCGCATCTGTAGCCATTGCAGGCTGGCTGGACATGGGCCATGAAAATGCACAAACCCACATGCCCTCTCCTTAGCTAACGTTGCAGCAGCTCGGGCCAGACTGCTTGCTTCAGGATGCGGAGTGCGGGGTGATGGTGGACAAGGCCCCACATAGCGTGGACAATCAGCAGGTGATGACGTAGATGGAAGTTATACAGCGGGTCATGCAACAACAGCAGCAGCACCCGCACCAGGTGGTGATACCGCTGGAAGTGATGGAGCAGGTGAGGCAGCAGTAGCAAGAACCACAACAGGAGATTATGCAGCTGGAATTGATGCAGCGAGTGAAGCAGCAGACCCCGTGGTCTCCTCCCAGGTTGACAACCTTGGGAGTCCGGCGGGTGCAGCAAACAACACAACAATCAACGATAAGTCCTCCTCTGACTGGTCAGAGGAGGAAAGTGCCTCAGACTAGGTGACAAGTGAGACTAAGGAGTGGGAGTCAAATGACAGCTCCACCCCCTCGGACTCCTCCGGGGACGAGGAACCAATGCGACACAAATGGATGCGCAGAGGCCGTTCTTTTTGAGAATAGGTAAATCTGTCTTCCATGAAGTGCATTGATGGCCATTGGTGCATACGTGTTGACTTCTATGTCTTCGACTGTTCTTTGTTTTGTTTCTGTTTTCTGTGCTGGTGAGGCTGATCCATGTCCTGCTCAAGACGGTGGTCAAGCGGCAACAAAAGTTCAAATTGCACTGGCACAGGGTCAGATCACATGTGGCCCATGACTCGGGATGTGTGGTGAAGGATGCAGATGTCATCTGTTGTAAGATAGCCAGTCTCAACCTAGGGAAGACATAGGCAGAGGAGGTTAGATATCAAGTGGCCGGCCCATGCACGGGCTTGTGTGCGTCCCCCTTTGGGGAAAAAATTCAGGATGCATGCTAAGATTTTAGTGAAGGGGCAGAGTTTCCTGCTTGTGACGCCATATGTTTTGTGCACGGCTTACCCGTGAACGTTCAATTGTGGATTAGTACATGTGACTTAGCACCTCTGTTTTACTGGACACCATGATTGTAAAGTTGCTTTCAATGTCATGTACTTCTCCACTCAGTCTTGTGCTTGCTGCTGAATGTCAGTAAGTACAAGCAAAGGGACCTTGTTCATCAATAGTTCATTACTTTGGTTTCTGTTTAAGCCACTAGCTGCCAGTACAAAGTGCAATACACTTTCATGTAAGCACAGTAACCTGGTTCATGCACTACTCAGAAATGAGTGTAAAAGGATGCCAATGTCGGAATGATACATGTCACATACGACGCACACAGTACCTCATGAAGTAAGTGTGTGTCTATAGTACTGTAGCAGTTGAGACTGCAGGAAGTAAGATGGTGATGGTGAGTGTAAAGGAAAATGCAAACTGACAAGTAGTACAAAATGAACACACATACCATTACAGTGTCTGGATATCAGTGGACATAACATGGATGAATTCTTGGATGAAAATGACACATGCCCACTATCTAGCACAGAGGACAGGAGTTATACACAATTAGTGGTCACATCCTATATGACTTCACATGTAAACATACCATATGTCCACTATGTGCTACGCTTAGGGCTGGAAGGATAGAATCTTAGTGGAAAGAAAATGAATGAATTTGAATTCAACTATGACACATGCAATGTCTTTGCCATTGTAAGGGCTGGCATGCTAGGAATGTAGTGGACACGTGTAGAATGTATTCGTGGATGAATAGTATGCATGCCCACTATCTGCCACACTAAGGGCTGGATGGCTCTGTGTACAGCCAGGGCTACCACGGATCAGGAGTGATAGGCGGAAGCCAAGTGGGCATACGCCTGTCCAGGATCCAAACCATGGACTCCGGTTGAGGAGGTGTGGATGTCCATGATGACACCCCGTTCCGCGTTACCCAATGGTCAAACTCAGCCTTAATGGTGGCCCATGCTGCTGCGGCTTCCCGCGGATTCAACATGGCTGCTCTCCGCAGTGCTTCCTTTCCACCCCACGCACCGGCTTCATCCCATCAGTGCGGCCCATTCGGAACTCCAGTCCTATCTTCGTCAGTGGCCATGTTTGTGCGATGGATAAGGTGAACCACATAGTTGTTGACGCGCACAGTTTATGTGTCGCACGGGGCCCGCATGCGGAAACGATGGCATTTCGCACCATTATGTTGGACAGGTGAATCACGTAAAAGCGAACGGTTTGAGATGGTTTTCCGTAGAGTCAATGTGGCAACATGAGGCAAGGCACTCCAGGCGCGACAATCGATGTACACTGGACAAACGGACCGGGCCCGCCCTCGCACTCGTTCTTGATGGGTTGTGCGCAAACATGTACGGACTGTAGTTTTGACTTCTATCACTTGTTCAACTAACAACATTTGGGTTCAACGATGTTTTGCGTGGATTAGGTCGTCAACTGTGCTTGCATAGAAAATCTGCACGGGGTGGATGGTGACCGCAAGAGGCAAATGAGCGGCACTCAATCATTGGACACTGAGGAGAGACACGCATGCACCCCTCCAATGGTAGCCCTGAATGACAATGTCGCCAAGTCAGAGTGGAATGTTGTAAATGTGTGGTCTACTGGCAATGTCAGCTGTCACGTTGCCCTCGCAGCGCGAGGCTAGAATGGGGTCCTGTTTCAATGCTTTTGTGTTTCTTTGGCCGGTATGGAAAGTGGGTATGCGAAGAATTACATTGGTCTCCGTACGAATTTTAGCTCGGTGGACATGTGGAGTATTAGTTTTTAACAGTGGTCCTCAAAATTATTTTGTGCCTTTCGCGGATGTTATAGTTGTTTTCCTGTCAAAGTGGCTCCCCTATTCTTTTTCTGCAAAAAATTGGTATGGTGTGCATTAGTTGCGACGACAGTGGGTATACAGCAACAGTACCCAAAAACGTAGCATGTGTCACGTTTTTTATTCCTTTTTTACACAAAACCACCACCATTGCATTCAACGTCATCTCACACAACATGCTCCAAGTTTTGCTTCATTTAGAAAACCTTCATGCTGACATCATCATTGTAGGTGATGACATCATCACGAACACAACCATTTATTTGGCTGAAACATCAAATGTTGCTAGCATCTCATCTCCTTGAGAAACACAAACAGTTATTTATTCTGAAAATGTCGACGTCCAGACCCATACTGAGCAGCACAATGGCGTCGGTCCGTGACAAGGGCAAGGGGCTAGGAGTCCCTCCTTGTCCTCCTCTTCGGGCATCATGAGTCCACAGTCGCAGTCACTCACAATAGATGGGCTTCTTTGGACGCATGATGAGATGTGTCGCCAGTAGCAGCGTCAGACCAACGCATCACACGAGATCGCGAAGTCACTGAGGGGTAGTTTAGGAGCCTCACAGTTGACACCAGGACCTACTGGATCTGCACCATCCATTCAGCAAGCTATGCCCTATACAGTTACACTACCATAGCACCCTTTGTAACATGTTGAAA
>SZWC01001828.1:55006-67186 GCA_023375785.1 Penium margaritaceum | reverse complement strand
CCCCCCCCCCCCCCCCCCCCAAGGGGAGAAGTGTATGTGGCAAGTGTTGGTGGAAGTGAATGAGAATCACCAGCGAGAAACAGCGAGATGTACACAAGTACACTGATCCGTACAATGTCTGAATACCATCGATTCTTATCGATTCCGTCATCTAACGGTGGTCGATTGCAATCCAACTGAAGAGATGACCGTTGTAAACTGACAGCCGGCGAGTCGTCGACAACTGACCTCGGCCGGCGGCGAAGCCCGAAACTCGAGTAGTCGGGCTTCGGTAGCGAAGCCCGACTACTCGGGTATCGGCTTCGAACTCTGATCACCTCAATCGATATGGTTGGTTTTAAGGTATGATTACTGAAACGGCACCCGCTCTTATACTTGTCAGAAAACCAAAGTTAAACGTGCGAAGCCCGACACCCGACCATCGCGATGTTGGTGGAGGCTGGCATGAATGCCTCTAGTAGTGCCGCGTGTACAAGGAAACCTGGTCGCTCGTGCGGCTGGCTGATTTTCTTATCGCTGCACGAGCGACAGCTCCTTTCTTGACCGCCGACCAAAAGTGTCCCGACATTCGCTTAGAAGGGGTCAAAAGACGAGTTCAGATCCGCCGCTGGCCCAACTGAATTGATGTATAAATGTACGGCACAATGGAATATACATGTCTAGCATGTATTGTGTTTTTGCATCATGATATGTCTTTTTCCCACTGGAGTTGTCCAGTGTAGAACTTTATTGCCCGGGAAATTAAAACAGGAGGTTCTTATTACAGTTGTATGATTGAAGGGAAAACACATACCTAGAGATTATTTTAACGAGGTATACTTTTTAGTACTTCTTCATATGGGAAATGTGCAAGGAAAACACTTCTTCAGAAGAATTAGGAATAATGTAAGGCATAGTATGAATATGCATCTTGTAATTTTATTATCATGTATGAATTAATCTTTACGGGAAACTAACTTGGACAATGTTTTAAGTTTTCCACTGAAATCAACCCTTCTTTCTTTCCCACTTTTGAAACTTAAGTGTGCACTATTTTTTCAACTAGTGTACACCTTGACCCATATAACACTATTTTTGTACACACTTCCACTTACACTCCCCACATACACTTTCCACCCCACCCCCCTTTCCCCTCCCTGTCCCAACCACCACTAAAATCTTAAAAACACCACTCAAAATAGAATGCACAAGTTCGCATTTCTATACACAACACATACATCCAAACGGTGACCTCCACTTACAATCACAGCATACACTTTCTACACCCACAACCCCCTCTCCCACCTCATCCAATGACCACAAACCACCTCATACACATTACTTAACATACACAAGTACACAATTCTACATAAAACCCACACACCAAGCCATGCACCTCCACTTACACTCCCCACATACACTGTATACCCTCCCCCTCCCCCTCCCACACGATATCAATTTCCAAACAACCTGATTCATATCATTCACACCAACATACACAAGTGCACATTAGTTTACACAGCCCATACACATATGCGTGCACCTCCACTTACACTCCCCACATACACTGTATACCCTCCCCCTCCCCCTCCCACACGATATCAATTTCCAAACAACCTGATTCATATCATTCACACCAACATACACAAGTGCACATTAGTTCACACAGTCCATACATGTAGCCCTACACCTCCACTTACACTCCCCACATACACTTTCCACCCCAAACCCCCTCCTCTCAACCACCACTAAACACCTCACTCAAACGAACATACACAAGTTCATTTCTCTATGCACAACTCACCTATCCAACCATACACCTCCACATGCAATCCTCACATACACTTTCAACCACCACAAACCAAATCACTCAAAATCATCATACACAAGTGTATATGTCTACACAAAACCCACATATTTGACGATACACCTCCACTTACACTCCCCACATGCACTTTCCACACCCACCCTCCCTTCCCCCCTTCCTCAAACAATCACCACCAAGCAATTTCAAACAGACTGCTCAAACCAATGTACACAAGTACAAATTTCTACACACATCTCATACACCCAGTGATACACCTCCACTTACAGTCTCCACATACACTTCCTCCCCCCACACCCGCTCCACCNTACTCAAACCAACATACACAAGTACACATTTCTACACACAATCCACACATCCAGCCATACACCTCCACTTACACTCCCCACATACACTTTCCACCCCAAACCCCCTCCTCCAAACCACCATTAGCTAGACAAACAACATCTCAAACAACATTGTTAAGTAGATTCCACCTTCCTAGAACCTTCCTAATACATCACTTCCCTTTCTACACACTTCTTCTAGCGTATGAAAGTCCTTTGATTAACTCTACCTCGAAGGCTAGGGAGTTCTCTCGGGTTGAGGGTGTGTGTTTTACTGAAACCTTCACACACGTTGGCTACATGATTACCGCCCTTGCTCTGTTTGAGGTTGTTGTTCACCATGGCTGGGAGCTGCACTAGGTGGATGTGAACAACGTGTTCCTTCATGGCAGTCTACAGGAGGAGATCTACATGGTCCAGCCATTAGGGTGTGAGGTCGGTGACAAGGTCTGGCGCTTGCGCAAGGACATGTATGGCCAAAATCAGTCACCATGGTGCTGGAACCAAGAGATCATTGGCTCACTTACACGTGCCGGGTACGTGCAGAGTCACGCCGAACCGTCCCTCTTTCTCAGATTCAGGGCTCAGAGCTTCACCATCATCCTGGTGTACGTGGATGACCTCCTGATTGCGTCTCCTTTGATGGAGGCGATAAAGGAGGCCAAGGCAGTCCTTTAGGCTGCATACAAAATGAATAACCTTGGTCAGTTATGTTTTTCGAGATAGAGATCGTACGTGATCGTCAGCGGCATACACTCTTGCTGCATCAGGAACATTATGCCTGTGTTGTGGGTTCAGTTTCCAAAGGTTGACAGACGAGATGCTCTCAAGGTGAATGATCTAGCATAGC
Organism: Penium margaritaceum; assembly: GCA_023375785.1. Lineage (NCBI taxonomy): Eukaryota > Viridiplantae > Streptophyta > Zygnematophyceae > Desmidiales > Peniaceae > Penium > Penium margaritaceum. Next base: position 64,206 of record SZWC01001828.1, on the reverse strand, counting down.
TAGGGGAGACGGTGGACGTCACCCTCTACTTGTACCTCATTAGTTCTCTCATGTACTTGGCCACTACCACACGAACTAACATCGCATTTTCCGTCAACCTCCTTACATATATTTTGTACTATCATCAAGAAAAAGCCTTTCATGCATCTATGCCAGTGGTGTGGTGCGTGCTCTCAACACTGTACCTTGGTCTCTGCTTTCGACGGCGGTGTTTACTTGTGAACCGAGGGGTAGCCGGCATGACGGTCACACGCCGAGCCCTTGGGATAAACCTCCCAACCCTCGACCCTTTAGTGTGTGGGCCAACCCTTTAGATGTCGCATGACCCTCTCCTAGCAGCAAGACCGCTGCTAGTGGCCGAGGTTCCCGCCGTGCGACTCTCCCGACGGCGTTTGCACCAAGGTGCGTTGCGGAAGACTTGTAGGATTGAATGGACGTGTGCAAGGCAATACTTGGAACACAAGGATAAGTGGGTAAGGAATGAATCCTTTAGACTTGATAGATCAGTTCAAGGCAATGTACAGAGTCTCTGGGTAAGATTGGCATGCCTAGAACAACCACTCAGTGTCCTTATCTACCAGTCTCTATGAGCCAGCCGAAAGCTCCTCGGCACTCCAAAGCCCTCTACCAAGGCGCATTCATGCATATAACACATGCATCATATAGTACGCACCACGAGCTTTTCAACGCACCAAGAAACACCTCAATCCATGAAAAAACTGCTACGTTATGGCCGTTTGAGTGCTCTACGCGTGATGGCCGTTGGCAGCACCGCCAACGGAGGTCACGGCCGCCTGAAGTGCCCTTGCTTGCGAATGCAGCTCCAGCCGCCATCTCGAGGTGCCCATGGACCCCAATGAACCCAGCCTCATTTGCTAAGCATCCATCTAGGGGTGCTTTGGCTCCAGTGGGCAAAAAAGTCGTTTCGCCGTGCTCGAGGTCGAACCGTTCTGTTCCCTGTTTTTTGGGTGTGCGCCTCCCACCTTTGCACGGCTGTATCTTTCTCGTCCCTGCACCGAATGACCCGGTTATTGGGTCGATAGTGCACGGTTTTTACATAGAATACAATGGAAGCATCAAGACATGCATCTGATATCAGCATGATGACGTAATCATCGCCTCGACCGGCGGCTCCCATAACATCACCCCCCTTCCGAGGGCGCACCGTCCCGGTGCGCTTTTGGTACGCTCGGAGGACCGTGTTGACAGCACCGCCCCTATGGAAATCAGCTTTGGGGATCCAACAGTTGTGCTCTGGCCCATAGCCAAGCCATTGCACCAGGTACTGTCACCCGTTACCCCGCCGATGGTGCCCGAGAACCTTCTCCACCAGGTACTCCTCTTCACCCTCCACCAAGAATGGTGGAGGAGGGGTCTGTCTGCGAACTGTGCATCCGGCTCCTTGTAGGCGTTGAGAAGAGAAGCGTGGAACACAAGATGGATCCCGTAGTGGTCTGGCAGTTCCAACGCGTAGCTCACCGCGGACCGCTTCTCCTTGACCGGAAAAGGGCCCACCCACCGAGGCTTGAGCTTGTCGCTGCCCACCCCCGCCAACTGCAGGTTCCGCGAGCTCAGCAGCACCTTTTGTCCCACTGAGAACTCCTCGCCTGTCCGGTGCTTGTCCGCTTACCGCTTCATCTGCTGCTGTGCCTTGTGAAGAACATCTCGTATGCCACGCCACACCACCGTGAAGTCACTTGCAAACTGCTGCACAACGGGTAAGTCCGATCCCGTTGCCATGTCTGAGGGACTTGCAGGCTGCATCCCATACACCACCTCAAAGGGAGACCGCCCCGTAGAGGCGTGCACTGCTGAGTTTTAGGCAAACTCAGCCACCGGGAGCTTGCATTCCCATCCCTCACCATCCGGCTCCAAGATCCCCCGCAGCAGCTGCTCCATGGTCTGATTGGTGCGCTCAGTTTGGCCATCCGTTTGGGGATGGTAGGCCGATGAAAGAGCCACTCGAGTGCCCAAATTCTTGAAGAGCTCTTCCCAAAACTGGGAGTTGAAGTGCGGGTCGCGGTCCGAGACCATGCACTTCGGCACCCTGTGCAGTTTGATGACGTGTTGCAAGAGGTGTTGAGCCGTCTCTGCTTCCGTGACCTTCTCCGCACATGGAATAAAGTGCACCATTTTACTGAGTCGGTCTACCACCACCAGCACCATGGTGTTGCCCGTTGCATTCCGTGGAAGGCCCTCCACAAATTCAAGTGAAATGTCCGTCCACGGGCGTTCTCGTACCGGTAGCAGCTGTAGTTCTCCTGGCGCCCGTGCCCTCCGTGACCTAATCCTTTGGCACGTGTCACAGCTGCTCACGTACTCTTTGCAATCCACTCCCATCGTTCCCCACCAATATTGGCGTGCAAGCATCTTGAAGGTCTTGTCGTGGCCAAAATGACCACTATAGTGCGAGTCGTGCACCTCCTCCAACGACTGTCCTAAAGACACACTCCGCGGCACCACAATTTGGTTCCCCTTCTCACGCCGCCAATACTGGCCATCGCACTTGCACCCCTTCACCGTACTTCCGGCGAATTCCTCGTCCTCCGCATGCCCGTGTGCAAACAGGCTGCGGATAATTGGAGATCTCGACAGCACCATGATTACATGCACGCCCAAGTCCGGGTGACGCAAAAGCGGGTCCGCTGGGTTGATCCTTCCTAGTTTGTACTAGATCTTGTAGTCAAAGCCGCCCTCCAGCAGCTCCATCCAACATGCTTGATGACGACTTAGATTCCAATGTGACTTGAGGTACTTGAGCGCATAGTGGTCCGTGTGTACCACACACCGCCGCGCCTCGAGATAGCACCTCCACTGGTTGAAGGCCTAGACCATCGCGAGCATCTCCTTCTCATGGATCAAGTAGTTGAGCTCAGCCCCTTTCAGCTTCTTGGAGTAGTACGCAATGGGCTGCAACCCCTTCCCTTGGTCCTCTATGAGCACCCCGCCAATTGCATAGTCGCTTGCGTCTGTCGCCAACACGTACTCCTTGCTCGTGTCCGGATGCACCAACACCGGGGCTTGATACATGGCAGCATTCATTGCACCGAAGGCTTGCCCTCCTTCGCACCCCACTCCCATTGGCGCCCCTTCTTGAGCAAGTTCGTCAAGGGTGCTCTCATTGCCGCGTGACCCCGGATAAACCTCCGGCAATTGTTCGTAAAACCCATAACCTAGATGTCTCGCACGCACGCTGGCTCTGGCCACTCCTTCACTGCTTCCACATTTTTTGGGTCCATACGGATTCCCCTCCCGCTGACAATGTGCCCGAGGAACTCTACCTCCTAATTGGCAAATCCACACTTGTTGAGCTTGGCAAACATCCGCTCCTTTCTCAGTACTTCCATCACCGTCCGCAGGTGCTCTTGGTGCTCCTCCATTGTTTGCGAGTAGACAAGGATGTCGTCGAGGAAAACAACCACAAACTGGTCCAAGTAGGGATGGAATGCCCGGTTCATCAGCGCCATGAACGTAGCTGGAGAATTTGTTAGCCCAAAGGGCATCACAAGATACTCAAAGTGTCCATAGCGCGTCCAAAACGCGATTTTTTCCACATCCTCCTCCGCGATGCGGATTTGGTGGTACCTTGACCTGAGGTCCAGTTTGCTGAAGACACGCGCGCCTCGTAGCTGGTCAAACAATTCCTCGGCCCGTGGCAACGGGTAGCGGTTCTTCACCGTGATGATATTGAGCGCCCGGTAGTCCATGCACATCCGCAGCTCTCATGACTTCTTCTTGACGGACAGCACCGGTGCCGCATATGGAGACACATAAAGCCTTGATCCACCAACTCCCTCAACTCTTTGTTGAGCTCCGCAAGCTCTGCGTCGCTCGTGCGGTTGTAATACTGCACCGTTGGTGACGACCCTGGAACCACCTCAATTTTGTGGTCAATGTCACGTTACAGAGGCAGCTCTTTCGACAACTCCTCCGGAAAAACGTCCCCGAACTCCTTGAGCACCTCCCCAACAATGGGAGGCGACTCTGGAGCTCCCGCGCCCTCCACCGGCTGCCCCTCTGCTGCTTAAACGGTTGCAATCTGCTGCTCTGCTGCTTGTTGTGGACGCACCCATGCCAAGTAAACCTGATCACCCTTGCGCTCGCACCGCTTCAGCTGCTGCAAGTTGATGAGGCGCAGCTGCTTCCCCGCTTCCGCCACTTCTGACTCCTTACCCTAACCCCGCCACAATGTCAAAGTGAGGTTTTTTCCGCCTGCCTTCATGACCACATGGTTGCACCTCCAGTCCACCTCCGGATTCTAGGTGTGCAACCAATCCCGGCCGATCAAACAGTCGTAATCATCAAGTGTGGGACTCCATGTCACACACCAACTCACCCATATGGACCTCGTGCTTGACGAGAGGCGTGCTACAGTCCACCACTCCGGACACCTACCGCGCCTTGGCCGACGTCCCCGGTTGTCGTGCGAGCCCCAACCCCGTCGCCAACCTGTTGTTGAAGAAGCTATGGCTCACACCGCCGTCCTGCAGCCCGCGTAGCTTCCTCCAACCCTTGAAACTCCCCTCCAGAATCTCAAGAACCAGCTCCAAGATGATCCCTGGAAACTGCCGGGTCTCACCTTCATTCCGCAACAGCACTTGAGGAAGCTCCTTAATCGGCAAAAGCCTTTACGGGCTGGTGCTGTCCTTTGTGGACGAAAGACTTGCACCAGTAGGTTGTCCCCTCCTCAATGCTGCTGCCCGTTTCCCTGCTGTGCCTTGCGCTTGGGGCAATCCTACTTGCGATGACCCTCCTCACCACAAGCCCAGCACTTGCCTCTCGGTTCCTGTTGCCCGCCCGCACCCCGCTGCCCGGCTGGGATTGCATCCACCTCCATGGGCAGAGCCTGACCCGGCTGCTCCACCCGTGGTTGTGTTGCATAGCTGGTCCTGCGTGCATTGTAGCTTACCGCATCGATGCGCTCCGCCGCCGAGACCAACTCTGCAAAGGTTCGCAACCCGAGCACCGCGAGTTCACGTTGGACGTGCGGCTTCAGGCCGTCATGGTAGCGGTTGTACGCCTCCGCGTCCGAGAGGTCGTCAATCTGCACCGCCAAAGCCATGAAGCGTGTGGTGTAGTCCTGGACGGATCCGTCTTGCTTGAAGTACTTGATCTTGTCACGTGCGACCCGGCTGCCGTTGAGGAGGTCGAAACATGCCTGGAGCATCATCTCGAACTGCTACCACGTCTCTGATTTCTCCGTCAACGCCCGCGCACCGAGCTGCACTTCCAGCCCCAGCAATAGTCTCAACACTGGCTGAAGCCGTGCACCGGCCCCTAGGCTGTCCGGCAACCTAGCGGCGTTCTGCCGGCATAATGTCGACCACCACTGCAGCGCCATTCCCCGGAGCAGCGTAGGAGCATGCTCCAGTCTCATGGCATCTTCTCCTACGGGAACGCCCAACGCCGTGAAGTACGAGTTCACCGTGAAGGGCCACTCGCGTGCACTGTCCTTGTCGGTGTGGAACTCCGGCTCCTTCGGCTTGGGCCGCTGAAAGGCAGGTGCGCATACCAATGCAACACCCCCCAACGCACTGCTCCCTTGGCCGACGTACCTCACCTCAACCTCCGCACACAGCTGCTGGTTCTCTTAGCGCAGCTCGTCAAGAGCACGCCGGATCTCCTCCATGAGGTAGGCCTGGTCGTATGCCGCTGCTGCCATGGTTCCGGTTGTGACAAAAAAATTCTGGCCAAACACAGTTGTGGCAGATCTGCTGCCTCCCTTAGGTCCGCGCAAAGACCGAGCGAACGTCCACGTGCCCTCATACCAAACATGAACCGAGGGGCTCCCGGCTTGACGCTCAACCACCGAGCCCTTGGGATAAACCTCCCAACCCTCGACCCCTTGGTGTGTGGGCCAACCCTTGAGATGTCACATGACCCTCTCCTAGCAGCAAGACCACTGCTAGTGGCCGAGGTTCCCGCCGTGCGACTCTCCCGGCGGCGTTTGCACCAAGGTGCATTGCGAAAGACTTGTAGGATTGAATGGACGTGTGCAAGGCAATACTTGAAAAACAAGGAGAGTTGGGCAAGGAATGAATCCTTTAGACTTGATAGATCAGTTCAAGGCAATGTACAGAGTTTTTGGGTAAGATTGGCATGCCTAGAACAACCCCTCAGTGTCCTTATCTACCAGCCCCTATGAACCATAGGGGAATGAATCTACCGAAAGCTCCTCGGCACTCCAAATCCCTCTACCAAGGCGCATTCATGCAAAAAACACATGCATCATATAGTACGTGCCACAAGCTTTCCAACGCATCAAAGAACGCCTCAATCTGTGAAGAAACAGCTAAGTTATGGTCGTTTGACTGCTTCAAGCGTGACGGCCGCTGGCAGCACCGCCAGCGGAGATCACGGCCGCCCAAAGCGCCCTTGCTTGCGAATGCAGCTCCAGCCGCCATCCCAAAGTGCCCATGGACCCCAATGAACTGTGCCTCATTGGCTAAGTGCCGATCCAGGGGCGCTTCAACTCCAGTGGGCGAGAAAGTCGTTCCTCCGTGCTCAAGATCGAACCGGTCCGTCCCCTATTCTTTGGGTGTGCGCCTCCCACCTTTGCACGGCAGTATCTTTCTCCTCCCTGCACCAAATGACCCATTTCTTGGGTCGATTTTGCACGGTTTTTCACGTAGAATACAATGGGAGCATAGAAACATGCATCTGACATCATCATGATGACGTAATCACCGCCTCGAACGGCGGCTCCCATAACATCAGTGGTGGTCGATGGCTACGACATTGTGCATGGAGTAATGATGGGTACCGTTGTACATGCTACGTATTCCTGCCGAGTGATACTGTTGTATCGTGGCGCAACGGCAAGCATGACTCTATTACATGTAGCTCATCACATGTTGAGTATGTTACGCTAAGGGAGTCGGATGCCGAGGCGGTGTGGCGGTAGCATCTCTTCTGCGAGATGCGTCATTTTGAGCCTCACAGTGCTTTATGCTCTCACAAGTAGAGTGCTCTTGCCATTGTAGAGAACTCTTACTTGTTTCATGCACCCACGAAGCACATGTCTGTTGAGCATCACTTTGAATGAGATCTTGCGGAGCAATCAGTGATCTCCGTCGTCTAGGTTTGCATGGACATGTAGTGCACTGACATCCTGACTTCCTTCCTGTGAGTATCGGCTTTTGAGCATCTCGTTGCGCACCTGTGCCAATTACGCATGTGTGTAGACATGCGTACCATTGGGTCATGAGTGAGTGTTGTGATGTGAGTTGTCATCATCTATCCGTACAGCTTACTAAGACCACTTAGCCATGTCCATGCTTGTGCAGATCCGTGATGCAGACCCAGTTAGCGCCGGAGAACCAACGGGTGGTGGCTCCACCCACCAACAGCTGCCAGAGAGCTGCCGTAGCGTCCCGGGTGCTTTCTAGGGTGTTTCTCACTTTTTCTGCACTTGCTAGAGTCTTCTCAATGGATTTGCTCTTGAGCCCGATTTGCATGTTTTGCATCGTGTGTCTACTGATTGATGTCAGTGTTGTGCTTTGTGCCGTTCCTGTACAGTTTACTGTGACCACTCGGCCGTGTCCATACTCGTGCAGATCCCTGAGGCAGGCGGCCCTGGTGACACCGGCGCGACGACAGGCGGCCGACTACCTGCTTGGAGCTGACCGACCATTGTTCCAGAGCCCCAGATGCCACCGGGACTCTTTGCTGTGTCTTTTACGTCTTGCAGGCGCCTTTCGGCGGACTGGCCATGAGGCCTATTTGCATGTTTTTGCATTGTATGCTCACTGTCAGTCGATGGATGCATACATGTGACCAGTCGCTGCGTCCGTCTTTTGATTCTGCACATCTTGGTTCAGACGGCGTAGGATTTTGACATGTGTGCGCAGAGTTACGGCCAAAACAGTGGTTTTGGGCCGGTTTTAGGACAGCTCTTGGACTGCCGTGTGCGACACCCGCCGTGCGCCGCGGCAGGTATTTATGCCTTGGACTTGTCATTTGTCATTTCTCTCTGCATATGCTATATTGAAGCATTCTGACACTATGTCTTGTGTCTCCTAGCCAAACCCTTGCCGTTGTGTGTACGACCTGTGACTGTCGTCACTGTCTGACCAGGCACTGATGCCCGGTCAGCGGCTGTGTTGCTAGGAAGCTTCTACACACTTTCTCATGGTATCAGAGCAGTGAGACAGTTCTCACTGGGCTGTGCAGCAGAGATGCAGCAGAGCAGCAGCAGTGAGAGTCACCGCTGCAGCAGAGTTTTCTGGGACCTGTTGGAGACGGCCGGTCGCCGTCAACGTACTCCACCCACCACGTGAGATCACAGCTGTAGAGGCAGCAGCAGCGGCGTGTACTGCCACGCAGAGGTGTGTGGCGGCTGCGGTGCATGCAGCCGCCCTCCCACAGCTGCAGCAGCAGAGAAGCAGCAGCAGAGGCGGCGGCAGCAACAGCGCAGCAGCAGCGGCCGCAGTAGCAGCGTAGCAGCGGCGGCGGCAGCAGCAGCATAGCAGCAGCGTCGGCAGCAGCAGCAGCGCAGCAGCGGCAGCGGCACAGCAGCAGTAGCGGCAGTCGCGGCGGCAGCAGCAGCGCAGCAGTGGCAGTAGCAGCAGCGCGCGGCGGCAGCAGCCAGCACCAGGGCGCGGCTGCGGCAGCCAGCAACAGCTGTAGTGCGCAGCAGCAACCACAGCGCGTAGCAGCAGCAGCGCAGCCGCTGCTGCCACCGCTGGACACGCAGCTACGTAGCTGCTGCTGCTGCAGCTGACAGCACAGCTGTAGCAGCAGCTGGGCGGAAGCTGTTGTGCAGCTTCCGCGGAGCTGCCGCGCGCCACCGCGAAGCTCCACACGCGCGCAGAACCGCAACAAGAAGAAAAAAAACAGAAAAAAAGGGAGGGGACGAGCTGACGTCAGCATTGTTGATTGCTCACGTCATCAGGTCGTGCTGACGTCAGCAACCACTTGCTGACGTCAGCATTACACAGCCAAATTTTCACTCGGAAAGTCAAAAGTTGCCAGCGTTTCAACTCCCCGAGAAACGCAGACGGTTTTGAAATTGGGCAAACTTGACTTGTTTTCCCATAGTGAGCGGCGACATGAGTTCGCCCGACGACAAGGACAAGGGACCAGGTGATCCCTCCTCCTCTTCTTCAGGGGTATTGAGCCCTCGCTCGCAGGCCATTGCGGACCTGCGCAGCCAGCAAGAGGAGATGCGTCATCTGCAGCGAGAGTAGACTGACGCAATT
>SZWC01001828.1:15154-39275 GCA_023375785.1 Penium margaritaceum | reverse complement strand
TCGTGCTTCTGCGGCTGGTGCCTCCAGCGAAGACTCTACAGGAACCGATGCACCTCCTCCCCTGCTGCGACTGCTTCCTGCGACACCCTCGAGCCCGACTGTCGCCTCGCCAGCACCACCGCAAGCACTAACATCAGATGGGCGGCGGCGGTTGAGGGCTGTGGCGGCACCAGCAGAAGCAGAAGCAGAACCAGACGCAGGCGCGGAAGCAGAAGCAGAAGCAGAAGCGGGGGCAGCGTGTGGCCAGCAGTCAGATTGCGGGCGGGCATGAGTGACGACGACAGCAGCACGAGACAAGCGCTCGGACGAACGTCTCTCGCGCTTAGCCAGGTGCGACGCATCCACCATCTTTCCAAAGCAATGCTCATGTCGCCGGAGCTTCCACCCCCTGCCTCTCCGTCCCTCGTGCGTGCCACTGTCTCCATCTGCATCTCGCACCTTCACCTCCGCTGCTTGTGCCGCTTCTCTCTTCTCAGACGAGGGGAGGGATGTGAGCGGATCACCTGGCCCATAGCGTGCAGAGGTGCTCCTCGTGACCCTCCGAGGCCTTTCTCCTACACTCCCCCCACAGCCTGCAGCACCGCAATCAGCAGCAGCAGCGGCAGCATCGGCGTCATCACAAGGGCCACCAGCTGCTGCTGCTGCTGCTCCTGCTTCTACTGCAGTTGCCGCCGCGGCCCTGCTCTTGACACCCCTATGGAAAGTGATCCCCTCACCCACCACCCGCCGCGAACCACGGCCCTTTGCCAGGTCCCTCCCCACAGGAGAAGGCCTGTCGCTCAAGGGATCCCTGTCAGCCCTGCCCAAGTCCCCCTCGCCGCTGCTGCTGCCCCTGCCGCTACCGCGGGCCAGCTTGCCCTCCCCTCCTTTCCCACGGTAGAGCTGGGCCAGGTCACGCTCCCGCCCCAACCCATCAGCCGGAGCCGCCGCCACCGCCACGAACCTCGCCCCCCTCCGTCCCCCTCGGCTTGCAACCCTAGCCCTAACCCTAACCCTCACTTTACCCCTCAGATTGGCAGCGTGCAAAGGCACGCTGCTGCGGGGGATGGAGCGACGAGAGACGGCTGCGAGTGCCGCTTCTGCTTCGCCTGCTGACGCTGCTCCAGCTGCTGCTGCTGCTGCTGCCGCTGTTGCCGCTGCTGCTGCAGCTGCTTCTGCTGCCGTTGCTCTGCGTCCTCGAAGAGCAAGTCCTGCTCCGACCTCTAAACTAGTCGGTGCACCAGAAACTCCTTCCGAAGCAGCCACAGAAGCAGTATAAGCAGAGGCAGCTACTACTGCTGCTTTTGCTGCAGAAGTCCTCGCCCCACCTCGTTTCGTCTGCCTGTGCAGCACAGACTGCTTCCAGTGCCTCCTTGCCATCTGCGGCTCCTGCTGCTCCTGCTGATGCTGCTGCTGCTGCTGCTGCTGCTGCTGCTGCTGCTGCTGCTGCTGCTGCTGCTGCTGCTGCTGCTGCTGCTGCTGCTGCTTCTGCTGCTGCTGCTGCTGCCGCCGCCGCCGCTGCCGGGACAGCAGCCGCCGCCGACGCAGCAGCCTGCTTCTGCTGGTGCTGCCGCTACTGGACAGGCGAGAGGAAGCAGGACCTTAGTCGAAGGACCCCAGAAGAAGAATTCAGAGAGGAGCGCACGACCAGGTGCAGCAGCAGCAGAAGCAACACCAGCAACAGCAGCAGCAGGGTGGAGAGGTGAGTAGCTACTGCTGCAAATTCAATAGCAACTCCTGAGCAAGTACGAAGGCGCTCTGCGTTGTCAATAGTGGCTGCAGGAAGGGTCGTCAAGGCGGGATTCCGTAAGTGACAACAGTTTTTAGTTCGTTCTGCGACATCGCGAACGGCCGTGGCGACGTGTTGGGAGTGGCCGTCTACCTCGTTAAGTGGCCGTCTGGGTCGCGAGGACGTCGCGATGGCGGGACCCCAAAACGACGTAGTCGAAAGGGTACATTTGCCGTATACCCACTGACTTTGTAACTGAAGGACGTCCTACCTATGCCGCGTTCCGAAATCGAAATATCGTGATCGATCGCTCCGAGCCAGGTTTTTGGCGGACCACGATTTGTCGTAAGACATGTTTTGTCGTGGGTTCAGAACATGTGTTTTCCCTCTGTTTGTACGGCATATTTCGATACGTGTCGTGCGCGCACGATATTGTGCCAACAGCTCTGTGTCAGCGTGGATTTGAACACGGCACGATGGTTTCGTAACGGTTGGCGCCGCAACGGCTGCTCTCGCGTCGCATATTGCGCCTCGAATCGAGCATCCCTTGTAAAGGGACAGTGAACGACGGCGTGGCATGTGGCAGTTCGCCATGGATCCGCAAGGCCCTCAACGATATGCTGCGCGTGCGACAATCATCAGACGAGCGGAGAGAATCCACCGCCGTCTACAGCAGCTGCTTGTACACATCGTGCTCAACATCCTTCGTTGTTTACTGACATGCATCCTGCGACGCCCCGTGCACAACGGTGAATTTGGAGGGCTACCATGGCTGACTGAAGTCAGTCTCGGACATCCTTTGCGCATCTTTAACATGACCCGCATGACGCGGGAGACATGGGATTCCATCGTGCACGAACTGCGCCATCGAACATCACTTAGCGACACGCAACTATGCGCGGAGGAGAAGCTGTTCATATGGCTGCAGTGTGTGTGTCATGCACTATCAGTGCGTGAACTCACTGAGCGCTTTCAACGTGGAGCGGCTACAATTTTTCGTGTCATGCGACAGGTGGTTTTGGCTGTCAACAGCCTAGCTCCAACAGTCATCCGTCAAGGTGGCGAGGGCAATCTTGTTCTCAGTGCATAGAGAGGCAGGCGTGACTACATGCCATGGTTTGCAAAGTGTGTTTGTGCGATTGACTGCACGCATGTTCCTCTGGTGGTCCGGAAGTTAAGAAGGGGTGCGATTGTGGACCGACACCAACAAATTTCACAGAATGTGCTAGCGACTTGCGATGCTGATTTGAAATTCACGTACGTTACGACTGGGTGGGAGGGTTCAGCACATGACAACCGTATTTTTAGAGACTGTTTGAGGCGTGGCTTACGCCTTCCACCCGAAAGTTTTCTATTTGTAGATGCTCGATTTCCAGAGGTGTATGGTTTGCTCACGCCTTACCGAGGCCGTTGATATCACCTGAATGAGTTCGGCAACGGTGGCAGAAAAACACCTATAACGTCCAGGAAATGTACATAATGTTTTTTAGGGCCATTGTTTAAAACAGATGCTTTGCACGTCCACCATGCCAAAAGTTATATGGGGGACGATGTAATTCTCCGCATACTCACTTTCCACATAGGCCAGCGGATGACAACAGCATTGAAATAGGACCTCATGGTAGCCTCGCGCACCAAGGACAGCGTGGCAGTCGACAATGCGAGTACACCACACGTTTTCGAGATTCCACCCTAACTCCGTGTCTTTGTCATTGCCGACCACCATTGGTCCAATGCATACGCGACACTCCTAAGCATCCAATGATCGTGGCCTGCTCTCGCGCCTATCGCGAGTAGCATCCATCATGTGCATATTATATTACGAAGCAAACTTCACCGCTCAAACCGTAGAAATGAGCGTTGAGCCGAAAATTGGTAAGTCAAAGAAGGGACAGAGTTCAATTCTACAGTCCGCGTCCGGACGTCGGAACGTCATGTCTACAACATCGTGCATCTTGTCCCTCGCCCTTATTACGACGTGAATTGTACGGTTAACCATCGCAAACCAACGACATGTCTTCTGAGGGGCGTTTGAACTACGGAAAAGGTCGAGGGTGGATTATTGAATGTTATGTGGACCCCTTTGTTTCCCACCGAGCATGGGTTGCAATCAAGGAAGCATGGGACCGCAGAGAGGCACGTACAAGGAGCGTACATGGCCGCCATCCGCTAGAGTCCACATGGCCCGCGACAACTAAAGCCATGGCACAGACCCTCGACTGGCCATTGCGTAGTGTGAGACCATTGAACAGCCCAGATATATGGGAGCCATGGATCTCATCCGAGCTTAACTATCCATGCGGATGTAACGGCTCCTAGAGCACGTACAAATCCAGAGCTGGCAATCGCCATGAGCAATCTCCAATCACACTGTCCTACACTGTACAAGACTTGGGTCGACCGGTCTATGGACATGACGACACCGAGCCTGATGACGTTATGAACGTGCGTACTCGTTTGTACACCGTGCGTACGTACACATGGGGAACTATTTCGAGGATCTACCGATGGGATGAAGTTGTCGCATGGGGCGGCGAACCTACTACAACCAGCAGGCCACATCACACTTCCATGCAAGTGAATGAGGCATGGGCTACGATTCAGGCTCGCTGGGACACGCTCATTGCAACGGAGGTCCAACCTAGTTGGGTGAACGACCCATGCGAACCAGAGACCATGTGTTGGATTTTGGGTGTTCGCATGCCAACTCCACGTCCACCAAACACCCCTGAGCAGTGGATACCTTGGGCTTGATACCCTCGGTAGTCGCTTTAGTTATGTTTTCATCTCATCCTCATCAATGTAACCAGTGTTGTCTTTTTTGCATGTGCCACAGAGGATGTATTTAGTGTTTGCCACTGCCATGAAATGTCTACAACGTATGCTTCTTCATTGAACCCTAAACATTAGTGGACATGTGGTACATTTTTCATTGATTTCTTGAAGTATGTGACCACTTATTACGTCTCCTTAGGACAGGTAGTGGGCATGCTGAGCCTGTATGCACAAGAACATTATCCGGGTGTCCATTCAATTTCTAGGGTTTAGGTATGCATTGTACACAAAGTGGTGATGGCGTACATGTTTGAACGCTTCCATACACTGTGTGACTACATTCTATGAGTATTCGTACCCTCTCCTTTGACTCATGAAACCTAGGTATTGTAGGTTGCCGCCTCTACACTCTCCATGAATGTCTAACTACTACTCATGTAGAGTACTAATGCACTTCTGAAGAGTACCTAAATTGAAATATGGTGGAATGAGAACGTTCTGCTAGTGGCTGAATTAGAAATAAATCAATTAATGACCAAGGTTAACACGCTTGTAATTAGTGAGAAGTTGCAGAAAACACAAAAGAGAGACTGAGGAGTGAACTAAAATTGAGAACATCTTCCACAACTTCAAGCCCAGTAGAATAGAGTCGGTAGGTCATATGTACTGATCCACAACTTAACTTACACAGGTAAGCTGTGCACAAAGCAGATGACAACACAAGCAGGGCAGCTTCACTTAACTCTAGGCATGCATCATAGAAGACTTCCCCAACGGGGGACGCACTCATGCCTGTGCATAGGTTGGCCACTTGATATCTGGCCTCCCCCACCTCTCTCTTCCCTAGGTTGAGACCAGCCATCTTGGAACACATGACTTTTGCATCCTTCACCGCACATCCCGTGCCGTGGACCACATGTGATCTGACCCTGTGCCGGTGCCATTTGAGCCTTCGTTGCCGCTTGACCACCGTCTTCAGCAGGACATAGATCTACCTCACCTGCACAAAACAAGAAAAGTATACATAACAAAGTTATTGTTGGTTAAGAACAATGGCATTCACCATGAGCCAACAATGCATGGCACACAATGTAACATTACTTATGTTCACACAAAAAGACCTCTACGCCTCCGCTTGCGTAGTATGGGTTCGTCGTCCCCGGAAGCGTCAGAGTGGGAGGAGCCATCCCTCGACTCCCACTCTTCTGTCTTAGCCGTCTCATAGTCTGAGGCACTGTCGTCCGCTGACCAGCCTGATGAGGAGGGATCGGTGTCCACAGGGTGCCTAGGGTTGTCAACCTAGGATGAGAATGCGGGGTCTACTGCATCTACCGCACCACCTGTAGCACCACTTTCACCTGCCGTGGCTCCCGCTGCAACCACGTCAGCCTCATCCGATGCATCACCACCACCCCTTCCCCACCTGTGGTGGCTACTGCTGCTGCTTTTGCTGCTGCTCCTTCTGCTACTGTTGTTGTTGCTGCTGCTGCTGCCCCACATTGTCGTCCACCGTCACCTCGCACACCGTGTCACGAGGCAAGTTGTTTGGCACGAGCAGCGACTACATTGGCAGGCGCGAGAGCAGGTGGGTTGGTGCATTTTTGCAGGCCATGTCTAGACAGACCGCAATGGCTGCAGATGCAGTCCCTCTTGCAATGGTCGTACCGGTCCTTGCACTTGGAATTGGGCCTCGCAGTACCACGTTTTTTATCCGGTGGTCCCCATCCATTATCTGCGTACTGCACCTCGCGAAGGTTCACCCCGGGCATAGGGTGACGGTATGTTCTCTTCCAGGCTATCTTTGTGAGGTGGATGTTGACGTACATGTCGGGGTTGACACCAGCAGCAGACTGACAGCGTGCTGGCACAGAAATCTGTACTCGACCCACTGGCCGTTGCTGCACTTCTTGGCGTTACAGTTGACCTCGCGACCGGATAGACTCTTGGGACCCAAGACCGTTCCAGAGAGTGGACAAGCCGGGACGATGTCGTACTCCCTCGCATTCTGCGTGAAGTTCTTCAGTTTTGCTTCCGCGGAGGGGGCCGGCGTCGTCTAACAGTCATGTGTCAGCTTTTGCCAGTCTACAAACAGCTTCTGCACCCACACGTACAAATGGGGAAAGCAGTGAAAGGGGTAAAGATGGTGGAGGTCCATGATACGAGCGTTCAAGGACTCCGTCGCGTTGTTGGTTGTGTGACCGCCACGTACCACGGGGATGTAGATACGACTCCACGTTGCGAGGGGAATGTCCAGTTCAGCTCCTCTGCCTAAAAGGTATTGCATGCGTTGCGCGGATGCCTTCTCCAACTCCTATGCGCGCTTGAACTCCCTTGCAGTGAACGCATGCGCGAGGGTCTAGAAGATGTTCGCGGCGGCATGGCCCGCCTTGGACTTGACGTTCTTGCGGATGTGCTACGCATAGTATGTGTGCGTAGCACCTGGCATTTCTTGGGCCACAACAGTCAGCATCCTAGCTTCGCGGTTGGAGATGACGGCTGTCCCTCACTCGCTGGCCGTGGGATACGCTTGCGACAATTGCTCCACGGAACAAGTCCAGTTGTCCTTGTCCTCCTGTCCGCAGAGCGCCCACGCCATGGGCACAGAGTGGTTGTTGGCGTCCCATAATTGAACAATGAGAAGAACCTGTTTGAAACCATTTTTGCGAAACGTCCATCCATGGTAATGATGCGCCGTACGTGGTTCCACCCTTCCCGACAAGCACCGGGTGCCACGAAGGCTCGGCAAAAAAGCTTCTTCTTGCCTTGCTCTACGCATGCAAATGTTCGTGGGTCCACTCTTTTCAGCTGCACGGCGTACATGCCATGGGAACAATCGTTCAACACACGGATTTATAACACATGCATTGACATGTGGGGAAGCGGAACCAGGGGCAAAAAGTAGTAACCTCCACGATGTACGCTAGGAAGAGGGACCACGACAGCGTCTTCTCGTCCATTAGCTTCTCCTGGGCTGCCTTCTTCACACGGTACACCACGGGGTGGTGCACTTTCATCCCTGTGCGAGCCTCAACAATCTGTTGTAGCGCCTTTGTGTCAGTAGACGGCTTCTTCTTGATGGCCTGCTCAATGTGCCGCAGCACCCATGTAGCGCGACACGCCTGGTCACCCTTCTTAGTAGTGGGGGAGCACTTGTGGCCATCCACAAACTCGTTGATCGTAACGTTGTCGTGCTTGCATTGAAAGCACGCCTTCAGGAGCCATGGGAAGCCTGCAGTCTTCCACAATCTGCAGTGGACTTCGAGGCGAGTTGGCTCACAACGGACCCAGTAGACAGGCATGTCGCGGTCGACTGCGTAGTCTTGGACAGCTTTTTGACAAGCCTCCATGTTGCAAAAGGCCTGCCCGCCTAGAAATTTGGTGCATCTTCCTTTCCGTCTGCGTGCATGAGTGGGAGTGGCTTCAACATTGTTACCAGTCTTCTTGAGCGGGGGCGGCGGCGTCTCCTCGTCAGACGACCCTACATTAATAACATGGACGGATAGATGTCACCCACATGTGTAGAAAATAGGCACAGCACATATTGATGTCACTTGGGAAGCGGTCAGCGTACTTCGACATAGCAAGAGGTCCAACCCCGTCGGCGACGATGCCATGTCTACATACAAAGTGGGTTCAACCCACCCGCACGGTAACCACAGAATGGACGGACACGTTGATTGCCTTCTGGTCACATTGTGCGGTCTTCCACACGGTCTAGGGAGCGCGGATTCATGTGTTCGACGACATTGATGTGAGTGTTCCACTCGTGTTCCTACCAATCGGTCCAAGGGAAAGAGGACTCGGGGTGGTAGCGGGAGACGAGGACTTCGGGAGGATCGTCGTCGTCGTCCGCGTAGTCGCCATCGGTGACGTAAAAAGTGGCATCCATGTTGGCAAAAAGTGGGTATAACAATGTACATCATGCGTCGTAATATGCATCCTACCCACCTTCTACACTTGGAAAAACCCACTTGTTGTTAGCGCGAAGAGGAGGGACATCCCGGAGACCTGTGGCGACGAAGCGACGACATTGCAGGAACATGTGGAGTACACATCAACAATGGCTCAACGGTCACGACCCCTATGAATGACGAGAGAGAACGTCCACATCACATGGCGGTTGGCCAACTTAGCATGACGAGAAATGTCGCAGACCATGCATGCGGACTGGAGAAATGCTGAGTGCTGACAAAAACTTATAATCCTATCACGCACCTAGGTCATAAGCACCAACGAGGGGTGGCATGTCAGGTTCCAGCGAACGACGGTGACAGCATGTTGACTGTCGTCGAAATGTAAGCCAGTTGGCACCGTTGGCATGTGGATGACAAGAGGCAACGTCCACCTGGCAACATATTGCATCATCGAAATATGCTACATTAGACTCCGTTTTCATGTTGTCAAGGATGACGGCAACGCCCGCAACACGCAACATCATGGCACGTTTGGCATCGCCTATGCATGATCGGCAAGGAAACATTGTGACATCTAGGTTTGCATGTGACACACGTAATGCTTTCGGCGGTTGTTCAAAAGTCGAATCCCCCTGACGAAAGTGTGATAGAAAGTAGGGAAGAACGGTTCATATTTAAAAATGTTTGTTGTCTCGGAAGCTGTGCATTGGTTGAAGTCACCGGAAAGACAGTTGAGTTGGGCACTCTTTCGTGAGTTATTGAAATGGTGACTAAAATCGTTGAAAACTATAAACTAAATTGTTTGGATACCCACAGTCGACGAACTTATTCGTATGAAACCGGTGTGGCGTGAATCTCTTTGCAATTGTGGGTGCGGCATGCATGATCTAAGGCGCTTCAAGAAAAGTGGGTACAACACAAATGTTTTGTGTAAAATGAGTACGGTGTCCGAAATGTGCGAGAAATGGCCAGCAGAAAATTCGGAGGCCCAATCTGTGGGTGTAGCGGAATGAGGCCGTAGTGGAAAACCAACTAATTAGTCATGGGCTTTCGCGAGCCTAAAACCATTATTTTAGTTGAACTAAACTGACTAAACGCCCGTTTTGCGTTTAACCAGAACTACTCAGTTGTTTTTTTAAGCGTTTAGAAGGAAAACTTAGGGGTGTGTTATGGAGGGTGTAGATTGTCTAATTGTCTTCTCGTCCTTTGGCTATTTGTCGGTTTGGATTTTGAAGTTTCACATGTGCAACACGCCAGCTGGCGCAGTCGGAACGCCTCGTTCGAGGCGCCATGTTCCTTGTTGCCGTGCGTGTCCTGTTGTTAAATGAAGGTTAGTGCTCGCCTCTTGTGTCTCACGACTACCGACCACAATGGACCAGTCTCGTCACCACTATGTGTGCAACTCGTCATCCGCCAGCTTCCCATTGGCTGCTGCCGTTTTAACGTCGACGCCAATCAGTACTATGAACTCGCACGTGCCTATCAGAGTTCGCATGCAGCATCTACGCTACCTCGAGCGTAAGAACAACGAGGCAGCTCGTCAGCGACTCTGCATGGGTCCGTAAAGACCTTCGCCTCCATCAAAGCCGGCAGCTGACGACTTCAACTGCATGCCATCGGTTAGCTATAACCCTACAACAACCGCCCGCTTTGCGCATGTGTCGTCTCCCCCACTTTGGGAAGACCGGCACTTCGAAAGTTCACGCATGGTTGCCAAATAGGTGCATGGCGTGGCGGCGGTCGACAATGACACAACGAACCAATCTGCCTCCTTCTATGCTCCCAACTGCTCCGCGTTCCCATTCGACAGTAACGTGGCGTCGGATGCAGGCGCATGCCTCTGCAAGAACTATTGGACACATGAGAAAGACGTGACGCTTCTGTCACCGGCGCTGTAGTATGTAGTCAAATTTCAGGAGACGAAAGGGTGGGAGACAAAGGTGCAAGCGGTCATCGCCCCGCAGTTTTCGCAAAAACTCACCATCGACCCCATACATTCGCTATTGCTGCAACAACCTGGTGGATGGTGTACGAGCTTGTCGGTAAAAGTGGAAACACCATCGATCGTATCCGTTGGACAATCAAATTAGACGGCAAGACATGGGACGTGCTCAAGAGAACCAATCCGGCGGCTAAAAAGGTTCAAGGCAAGCACCTCCCCTGGTTGGACGTAGCAACAATATTCCCGATCCGCGATAAAGCTGTCGGCGCGAACGCATTTAGTTCTCAAGAAGCACGTGATGTAAAACACAAAGATAAGGCGGGAGAGGATGCTGACAAAACAATTGTGCGTCGTAAAGTTTTTGACAAGCAGGTTGATAAGCTGGCGACACTCGCCAAATCTGTTGGCAGTTTGGAATGCGTCATCCGGGATGATGGACCGAAAACACGATGGGGAATGGTTGTGCAGGATATCAGTGTGGATAGGAAGATTTTGGATGATGACAAGATGGAGCTTCTAGAAGTACTTTAGTAGGATGAAAAAATGTGTACGCTATATGTGTATTCAAAGGGTGGTGTGCGTGTGCTGAACATCTTACTTGGCAGAACACCATGCCATGATGTGCATGGCTGTCCTGATGAGGAGGAGGATAACAAGGACGATAAGGAGGAAGGTGAGGGGGATGACAAGGACGAGGAGGATTTCGAAGCATGGGAGAAGCAGACAGGCAAGGAAGAAGCACACAGAGGGGACGGCGACAGAGGAAGTGCTGCTGATGGGGTGGGTTTGGCATTGGAGGAAGTTCTTGTTCGATGATTTATTTATGTTCACTCATGTTCACTATAT
The DNA here is from genome assembly GCA_023375785.1 of Penium margaritaceum. Classification (NCBI taxonomy): domain Eukaryota; kingdom Viridiplantae; phylum Streptophyta; class Zygnematophyceae; order Desmidiales; family Peniaceae; genus Penium; species Penium margaritaceum. The sequence continues at coordinate 28,090 of SZWC01001828.1, read as the reverse complement.
AATATTATTTATAAATGTTCAAAATTCATTTCTATTGTCTATGTTTACACAAAAGTATTAACTATAAATGTACATAATCGAATTCACTCATAAATGTAATCTGTCCACATTGCCGAAGCTATAGAATGTCTAAGTTGACTGATGAAAACGTCTCCATGTCGTGGACTGGTTGGTCGAACATGTTGCAGAATCTCCTCCAGCCCCTCTGTTGGCTCTCTATCCGCTCAACCCAGAAATGCTAGTTACTGTCTCTCCTAAATCAAATTGTGCATCACGAAGCATGAAAGAACCAATTGTGACTGGAACTCCATGTCGTACGACAGCAAAGAATGCACAATCCGAAACCTCGCTTTCAAGATGCCGAACGCCCGTTCGATCGATGATCGAACGGATGTTTGCCTCATGTTGAATAGCCCCCGCAGATTTCTTAGACATAGTGTGTCGCCCTCGAACTCCTGTAAATGGTACCGCACTCCACGGTACGGCGGTATTAAACCATATCCTTCAGGGAATGTTGCATCTATGAGCACATACATTCTGGGGAGAGACGGCACCCACGGCGAAGGGCATCCGTGAACATTCTTGTGTCATGCACAGAGCCCTCCCATCCCACGGTCACAAACGTGAACCATAGATCCAGATTGCACGCCGCAAGAAAATTCGAAGACACTTGAGCATGCCGGTTAATGAACGCTGGCCGTCGATATCGGGTTACCACAACAGGGATGTGCGTCCCATCAATGGCTCTGATGCAATCGTGGAAGTATGGCAGATAGAACGGGCGGCCTTCCCATGACTCGAATGGAGGGTCTCCGGCGCGACTTTGACGGATGATGGACAGTGCGATGTGAAGCAGCGCTTGGACGACTTGTTGAATTACTCAGAAAATAGTCACCACACCACGCTCAAACCGCTCCATCAGCTGACAAGTAGATATTCTGTGGCACACGCACTGGAAGTAGATGAATAACTTCTCGTCTGTAGCAAGTTGCGTGTCGCGTAGCATTGATGACGTTGTCAAAGTGGGCAGGATGTCACGCCATGTTGCAACCGTCATTCTTGCCATGTTGTACAGCATCATAGGATGCCCACGTCGAAGCTCAAGGATCCACCGACGTGCAAGGCATTAACTGTCATGCATGGGACGACGGATGAGCCGAGAGAGTAAATGGAGGATGAGAGAGCTCATGAGTTCACGGAAGAGCTCCAGTATCGTTGCGTGAATTTGTGGAACATGACGGACAAGTGCACGGCGTGCGGCTAATCGCCAATGTATTGAATCCATGGTGCAGAGTAAGGACTGTGATAGGCAACAATGTGAAATATCACAGCCATACGCGACACAAGCGCGAGTGCAACATGTGCCACCCCATAGTCATTCGAAATATTGCACGTCCGTTGAACGTCCCCTGCGCGACCCGGGGTCAAACTGAAATGCGTGACACGTGTGCAGTACGGTTCGAAACCTGTCGTGTGCCACTAGGCAAAGTATTAGTTACAAAAAATAGTTCAAATCCTGCAAAAATGCGAGAAATTGGACTCTAACTACTAGTCGAACAATTTATTCCGTGGGTTTCGCACTGCCAACGGACTGGTTAGTCAAGTGCACAAATCGATAGTTCGAACCTTAGTCAGTTTCCGAACCCCACCAAGTCTCCCACTCCCAGCACCAAAGCTGTTGTGGTTACGATACCTTTGGAAACCAATAGCTTCTTTGGGCTGCGTGGTAACCTGCTGCTTTTGGTCGGTGTGCCGAGCTCAAACGAATGACCGCAGCATGTCTGGCGAAGGAACCTGCAAAATTCTTCCGCACAACCTGTGGTCGGCAGCTGTGTTCTACGATCGGCGATCCGACGGTGGGACACCACTGAATTCTCTTAGCTCTTTTCACTTACATCTTGGGTGTCCGGAAAACTGTTGATCACTACTCGCGATCAACCTGAAGATGACGGCTACAAACGACGACATCGGACAACTCTCACCTCTATGACCAGACATTGTAATGTACAACAAGAGGTAGGTTTTTGCACGCAAAGTGTGCGCAGGGTTACATAGTAACCATGTATAAGAAGGAAAAAAACCTTTTTGTTTCTCTCAAAATGGATGATGAAAAGGGACAGATTAAGTCATAAGTATGACTTCACGCTCAATAGTAGAAATAACACTGATACTATGTTTTTTCCCTCTCCATATCCATGTCCATGTCCATATCCATATCCATATCCATATCCATATCCGTGTCCATATCCATATCCATATCCATATCCATATCCATATCCATGTCAATGTGCATGTCCATTTCCATATCCATATTCATATCCATATTCATGTCCATGCACTTGAATAGCCATTTCCACATCCATATCCACATCCATATCCATGTCCATATCCATCTTCATATCCATATCCATATCCATATCCATATCCATATCCATGTCAATGTGCATGTCCATTTCCATATCCATATTCATATCCATATTCATGTCCATGCACTTGAATAGCCATTTCCACATCCATATCCACATCCATATCCATGTCCATATCCATCTTCATATCCATATCCATATCCATATCCATATCCATATCCATATCCATATCCATATCCATATCCATATCCATATCCATATCCATATGCATATGCATACCCATATCCATATCCATATCCACATTCATATCCATATTCATACCCATATACTTCTTTTCATACGATTATCCGTTCCCTTAGGCAAATAAATGTTTAAACTTATGATTGTAGCTATATATGAGGATTTTGAGTTTCAATCACGTGTTGGCTCCTTCTTATCCGGGTTTAGCAGTTGAAGGACCTCAGAATGTCAGATGCTCAAGAAAATAGTGATGTCCAGAGGAGTTGGTTGTGGGTCTCCACGCTGCGCTCTAAAAGTCCAGTTGAAGAATCAGTAAAGGGCCGGTTGGTCGGCGAGGTTCGTCCATCACCATTTTCTGTTTGGGACACCCTCGTTCGTCGCCAATCAGCATCAGCGGGTGAGAGTGCGCACCCAGCGGATGGTCACTAACGACAAATTAGGCTTGCACACTCCAACCGATTCCAAAAACCGGACATCACACGACGCGGATCTGACAAGAGACACTATGGGTGAGGATCTATTACTAGTGGTACCGTTCCTCAATGGCGAATATGCAGATTACCCCCCTCTTTTGCCACCGGTGACCCTCACATACCCTAACATTAGGACAATAAACATCATTTGCCTCTCCTACAGAACAATGACTCATTCACCCTGCCCTAGAACAACATGCCTCATTTGCCCCTCCCTCAGAACAATAAACCCCATGCACCCCTACCTCCGGAGAACCCCATCCGCCCCTTGCACATTATTTGAAGTCAAACATTCATTCTCTCTAATATACCCAATGCATATGGCAGTCATATTTTTTATGCCGAACGGAGCATATACGGTGAAAAGGTATGAGTTGCGAGGCATAACACCATTTGAGAATTTGGGACACTTGAGCAATTTGTGATAAACAGTAAGTATACTTTGATGACAAGGGACGAAATTACCCAACACATAAATACCAGTGTTGAGTTACACATGAGGCGTTGTCAGAGTCATTGGGTCAATCATCAAGTGATGCGCGTAAAGTCGTGTCGTGAGTGGTTGGATCGAGAAGCTTCGCAGAGGAATTGGGGGCCTTCGAAGATCGACGGCAAAGGTGCGAGATGCATCTTTATAAATCTCGATATCTCTTGATGCATCGAGAAATGACCAAAAAGTCGTGACACTTCTGTTGATGATTCTCATAAGTGGTCAAATTTGTCACAATGTGCGAGAAGGATCGCCAGAAGGCGAGGACAGTTGGCCAAATTGCCCTCGACTGTTGGAGTGAAAATTAGGGTCTCGACGAGTGGTGTGCTATGTGTATAATGACAGAAATACCCACTCGGAAAGATTAGGGGCTCGTATACATCTGGTATGTAACACTTCCTCCCCTTTTAGCGGTGACGCCCCGGCGTGTATACCGATGTGTTAGAAACGAAGGCCTCTTAGAATCTCAGGTGTCGCAGGTTAACGCTCCACATTGAACTTGTACACTCAAAATGTGTGTGCTACACACGATAGAAAACTGCCGTACACTTCGACTGAGTTATGTGTCTAGCATACTTGTCAAGGAATTTCATACAGTGCACAGGTACACGGCTCGTCTCTTGTTGAATCCAACGGTATGCTGCATTACTAAAATGATGAAGTACAGACGAAGCAGATATTTTCCTAAGACGACAGCTACTTGTAGTGCGTGCTACACGCGACTCAACTAAGACTAGCAGCAAAAACACAAAGGGTCGTAAACATCCGGCTATGCACCCGAGGTTGGCTTGTGGCCAGCGCCCTCAGTTAGTCGACATCGGAGATAAATCGCAATCTCGATTTCCTCCGTGGTTCGTCAATCTTCAGACAACGGTGTTGGACGAAGCTTGACGCCTTGTCCCTTGGTCGTTGGACTGCTGCGATTGATCCATCGCACCGTTAAGACATTCCAGTCGGTCCGTCCTTCTCCAGTACACCGACATCTTCACGGCCGGCACGTCTTTGTGTCCGCGTCCTCCTTCCATAAGCGGGACACCCAGCGGAGCCCTGCTAACACGCTTGATTTGTCCAATGACCTTTGGCTGCGTGCCACATCAGCCGTTGGATCGAGAGGAGATTCTCGCTCAACTGCTCGTCTGTCCCCAATCCAACATAGTCTTCTGTGCTTCTCTTTTGTGTGGCTGGACACCAAGAATGCCATGTTTGGAAACTGGATGTGTGTGTCCGAAACTATGCCATGTTGGCACGAGTGTGTGCACTGACTAGATCAGATTCCAACATTCCCCCCCTTGTGCACCAATCTGTGCCAGCTGTGTGTGCACAACAGAACGCCACCTACAAACAACAAGTGGGCAGAGATGTCGAGGCATAGAGAAGCACGCCAACAGATCATTCCCCCCCCCCCCCTGCAAACCAAGCCTCCAAAAAGAAAATCCGGGCGGAAAGAAAGTTACAACAGGGGTGTACTGAAGGACTATGTGAACCCACACGGGCCATGCCTAGGCCAAGCCCTACGGCAGATTCGAGGTGCCTCTGATACCTCCCTGCCCGAATTGCCCGAGGAAGGCATCCCCTCCCCGTGTCCGGCCCCCTTTGGTAAGCTGACGGGCACAGCCTACCATTGGGGAGTGATGACGGAACACGAGCAGCAGGGTCATATGAGATGCAAAAATGCAGATGAGGCCGCTGTGATGTAGGCGGGTGCCGGCCGAAGATGACAGGACAGCACGCGGACTAGGCAAGGAGGAAGAGGGCGGAAGACCCGCGGACAAAAGTCGAAGACGTCCGGGAATGGGGAGAGGAAGAGGGCCCAGGAGTGGTCAACGAGTCCAGAGGCCAACTCAGAGGAGAACGCAAAGCAAGGACGGAGCCGCGAGCAAGGAAACATAAAGAGCATGAGGCAATGCGCAAGGGGAAGAGCAAACAAGTGAGCAGAGGCAGGGAGACGCAAGCAGAAACAAGCAGAAGCAAGCGAGGGAAGGGCGGCAACACCGCGAATAGCCACCAGATCCAACGCCTCATGTGGGGGGACCCGGGAGGCTATGCGGGGTGCAGGAGGCACAGCAGAGCGATAGGGAAAAGGGACATAGTAGCCATACGAGCCCCGGTTCCATGCCAACACCTCATTTGGGGGCACGGAAACGGAGCCGGATGACGGTGTTTTCAACAGCCGCCTTCGTCTGTTCCATCACCTCATATGGGGGGAACAGAGGGAGATGACCGAGAGAGAGAGAGAGGGGTCGGGGAGTGGGGAAGCAAGACCGAGACGAGCAGAGAGAGCTGCATGGTGATTCGCCAAGAGAGAGACTTGGTAAGAATATCAGCGGTTTGATCAGTAGTGGGGATGTAGAGCATAGAAACTTCGCCATCAGCAACAACGTCACGAACATAGTGATACTAGCGACGAACATGCTTGGTGCGGTCGTGAAGGACGAGATACTCGCTTAAGGCAATCTCTCCTTCATTGTCACAGTAGATTGCCGTGGCGTTGAGTTGGTCAAAGCCAAGCTCGGAGAGGAGCATGCGCAGCCAGACAGCTTCGCGGGTGGCCTCACTTTCAGAAATGTATACAGCCTTGGTGCTGGAGAGGGCTACTGCAGACTGCTTCTTTGAGCGCCAGCTGACGGGTCCACCATTGAGCATGAAGACGTAGCCAGAGGTGGAGGGGCTTGTGGTTTGATCACCAGAGAGGTCGGCGTTGCAGAAGCCGGTGATAAGATTTGCGCCAGACTGGTAGCGAATTCCAAGAGTTGCGGTTGAGCGCAGATAGCGCTTGGCAGCCATGAGATGAGCAGCTGTGGAATTTTGACAGCATTGGCTGAGAATACCAACAGCATAGGAAAGGTCAGGAAGAGTAGCAACTGATGCTTGGAAAATTCTTGCCATCCACTGGAGACAGTAGATCAGCTTCAATTGGAGGCTTTGTGAGGCCATGTTGAGTGTTGTGAGGAGTGGCGATGGGGTTGGCCTCACCGAGACCAAACTTCTCAGCAACCCGCTGAGCATAGGTGGCCTGAGTGAGATAGAGTGTGGAAGTCATGATGTCATGGGTGATCTGAATGCCGAGGTAGTACCGCAGCGGGCCCATGTCGCTCATCTCAAAATGCTGAGAGAGTTGTTGTTTGAGCATGGTGATGTCGGAGAGAGCTGGTCTGAAGAGAACGAGGTCGTCTACATAGAGGATGATGCCAAGGGACGCACCCCCACCTCTGAAGTAGAATGAGTGATCATAGTGCAGTCTGGTCAGGCCTTGCTGAATGAACTCGTGGATTTTGAGATTCCACTGGCGAGGAGTCTGCTTGAGGCCGTACAAGGAGCGTTTGAGACAGCAGATGAGATCGGCTTGTCCATCAGCGATAAACCCTTCAGGTTGCGTTATGTAGATGACTTCCTTGAGGTCGCCATTGAGGAAGGCACTCTTGACATCCATTTGATGTAGATGCCACTTGTTTGCTGCAGCCAGAGACATGATTACACGAATCAAGGAGTACTTGGAGACTAGAGCAAAGGTGTCACTGTAGGTGACTCCCAGAGTTTGACTGAAGCCGCAAAGTGACCAAGCGTCCTTTGTAGCGATCCACTTTGCCTGCACTGTCAAGCTTAGTGCGAAAGACCCACTTGCATGTGACCACGGGAACGTTAGCTGGACGAGGTTCAAGGTCCTAGGTGCCTTGTTCGATAAGTTGATCATACTCAGCTTGTGAAATGGATGAATCAGCTTCAGCAGGCATAACCGTCGCCATGAAAGCACGTTCTGGTGTGTCAGAGGATATCTGCGATAGAGGAGTGCCGTGATTCTCAAGCACAGTGAGGTTTCTTGTGCGCTTTGCGACAGCAGCCAGTTGACCGTTGACGTCGTAGATTTTGCAGTTTTTCTCAACGTCAAAGACCACATTGTACCCTTTGTCATTAATACGTCCGACGGATAGCAGGTTGGCTGCAAGATCTGGCACATAGAGTACGTTGTCAAAGGTGCAAGAGGCTGATTGTCGTTTCAGATTGATGGCAACTTTGACAGTCCCAATGCCATGGGCAGGAATCATGCGACCATCTCCAATACGAACTCCTTGAGTAGTTGAAAAAGGAGCAAAAGTTGTAAACCATTCTCTGCGGCTGGTCATATGCTTGGTACATCCAGAGTCGATGATCCAGGCCCAAACTCCAGCAGTTAGAAGGAAGGATCTGTCGACGGAGCACAATGCAAGTTCTTCATGGATGGGGCTGTCTGGAGTGTTTTGGTAATCTTCTTCTTCTGCCACAGCCAGTCTTTCTGTTGGTTAAGAGTCATGTCCTCCTTCGTCTTCTTCAATCAGGGGATTGGGAATCAGTAGATTTTATTGCGGAATGACGTCCAAAGGAGAATGGTCTGAGAATGTTGATGCTGATCCTATGACGGCCGTAAGCAAGGTAGAGAGATTAGAGAAAAAGCCTGAGACAATGGCAGCAGCAGGATGTGAGCTCATGGAAAGCATGGCCTGGTTGGGATAACGCCGCTGTTGATTTTGTGAGCAACGTAATTGCTATCCTTGTTGCATGGGACAGTCAGCTTGCACATGTCCTTTGCGATGGCAGCACCAACATTCTCGTTCATCGGGATGAACATAGGGCCTTGGTATTCTTGTCATGGTCTGCGCTTGTGAATGTTGGTGAGGTTGCACCATGAGTTGACCTTGGTTTTGATTTCCATTTCCGTAGGAACGGAATTTCTCTGTACGCCGTCGGCCTGCTCCACCTTGATACTTGGGTGAAAGGCCTATGTCTCTGCCATTTGCCTTGATGTATTCATCCTTGAAGTGCATGACCTCTTGGATGGCATACTCCAGAGACTGTGACATTGGAAAAGCTGCCGCTACAATTGCAGCTGCGGCTGCTTGAATAGCTGGGGCGGCTGCGGGGAGAGCAGCACCAATTGCGTCAATAGCCAATTGAAAGTTACCAAAGGCAGTGCCCATCACTGCGAGCTTTCCGGCATCATTGATGCGAGCTCTGTTAATATCCTTTAGTCATTCAATGGTGTTGTTGAATCTGGGAGGGAGTCCACGAAAATTTGTATGAATTAGAACTCTATCAGAAACCGGTTCTCCCAGGGCAGTAATGCGACTTGAGAGATCTTTGAGATGGGATATGTGGTCCTCCACTTTGGTGTCTTGCTCCATTCTCTGAGTGTGAAACTCAGTGAAAAGATGCCCAAGCTCATCTTCATTCACTTTGTAATAGCGCTTCTTCAGGGCTTTCCAAGCTTTGCTGGGACATAGGGTGTCGTTGTTGTCACGGATCAGAAATTTTAGGCGTTCCTCCAGTTGCATGGCAAGTAAGGAAAAGGCTTGATCACAGCGCCGTTGCCATGTCAAAATGTTCCTCAGCAGTGAGGTTTGCCCCAAGAACTTATGTGGGAGGATCGGAAACCACTCCCCAGAGCCCCTTGTTGAGGAACACCATCTTCATGTTGAAGGCGAAGGTGTGGCAGTCCTCCCCATTGAAAACAGGATTTCTGAAATGATCACTTGTCATGGCGCCCGCCGCCATGCTGCAATGCCACAGTGGAGTTGACCCGGTAAGGCACCCCCTGCTCTGATACCAACTGTTCGAAATGAAGGCCTCTTAGAATCTTAGGTGTCTCAGTTTAACACTCCACATTGAACTTGTACACCCAAAATCTGTGTGGTACACGTGGTAGACAACTGCCGTATACTTCGACTGAGTTATGTGTCTTGCACACTTGTCAAGGAATTTCATACACTGTACGGGTACACGGCTCGTCTCTTGGTGAATTCAACGGTATGCTGCATTACTAAAATGATGAAGTACAGACGAAGCAGATGTTTTCCTAAGATGGCAGCTACTTGTAGTGCATGCTACACGCGACTCGACTAAGACTAGCAGCAGAAATACAAAGGGCCGTAAACATCCAGCTATGCATCCGAGGTTGGCTAGTGCCCAGCACCCTCAGCTAGTCGGCGTCGGAGATAAATCACAGTCTTCATTTCCTCCGTGGTTTGTTGATCTTCAGACAACGGTGTTGGACAAATCTTGATGCCTTGCCCCTTGGTCGCTGGACGGCTGCGATTGATCCATCACACCGTTTAGACATTCCAGTTGGTCTGTCCTTCTCCAGTACACCGGCATCTTCATGGCTGGCTCGTCTTCGTGTCCGCGTCCTCCTTCCATCAGCCGGACACCCAGCGGAGCCCTGCTCACCCGCTTGATTTGTCCGATGATATTCGGCTGCGTGCCACATCAGCCGTTGGATTGAGAGGAGCTTCTCGCTCAACTGCTCGTCTGTCCCCAATCCAGCATAGTCTTCCGTGCTTCTCTTTTGTGTGGCTCGACACCAAGAATACCATGTTTGGAAACTAGAAGTGTGTGCCCAAAAGTGTGCCAGGTTGGCACAAGTGTGGGCACAGACTAGGTCAGATTCCAACACCATGTATTCCGGTGACGGTGATAACACCCATCAATCAGATGATCGACGTCCCGGAAGTTTTCATAGGGTTCCTTGTTGTTATGCGCGGCATTGTAGCTGTGCCCTTTGACAAGACATTCTTTGGTCTTTCCAGGTCGTCCATAGCCAAGGATGTCCTCAATGACGTACTCCGTGTCCTCGTCTACTTGTACAAGAGGAAGGGGAGGCACATCCATGCCAAGGGGGTCCTCGCTTGGGTACTTGTAGTCCTGGAGTCTGGTGATGTGGAACACCAGATGAACTTGCATAGTGTCGGGGAGTTTGAGTTGCGAGGAGTTGCACTTGATCTCAAACGGTCCTAACCATCGGAGTTTGAGTTTTGAACAGTCAGCTCCGTGGAGTTTGATGTCTGATATGAGCTAACGAGAACGTTTTTGCCAACAATGAACACGTCATCGCTATGATGTCGGTCGGCTCATGTCTTCATCACTACTTGTGTCTTCGCGAGTGTCTGCAATGTTTCGTCCCAGATGGTGGAGAAATAGTGGCGTTCGATGTTGACTGCAAGAATGTTGCTTTGGCTATGAAGTCCCACTCGTGTGGCGGGAAGTTTTCCGTACACCACTGTGAACAAAATTTTGCTCTTTGCGGTGGACGTTGCCAAGTTGTATGCGAGTTTGGCGGTCGGCAGTTTGGCTGCCCAACTGGTTCCATGGGGCTCGAATAATGTTCAGAGAAGTTGTTCAAGCGTCCGATTGGTCCGCTTGGTTTAGCAGTCGGTTTGAGGGTTGAATTTCGTTGAAATCTGGATCCGAATGCCATAGCACATCATTGGTTTGGGCCAGAAATGGCTGGTGAATCGATCGTATATCGCTCGTGATGGTTCTCGGCGTGTCTAGTAGCCGGACGTTGTTGTTTAGAGACAACCATTCTGTTCCTTTGGCGGTGACGGTGGTCGTCATCGTAAGTGGGACATTTTGGAATACCTGTAGACAACCACGAGGATTGCGTCATATCACTCGGGTGTAACTGGTAATGCACTGATGAAGTCCATGGAGATGTGGATCCACTGTTCCGTCGGAATGAGGAGCGGCTGCAGAAGTTCGAGTGGCCGTGTGCGAGGGGATTTCTGTCGCTGACACGTGTCACATGATATGCAGAAGTTGGCCACGTTGGTTTGCATCTTGTCCCACCAGTAATGCTTTGCCAGCTTCTTCAACGTCTTGTCCTCTCTATAATGTCCACTTGGATAAATGCCGTGGTATTCCTCAAGTAGCATGCGGAAAAGGTCTTCGTTCGGAGGTTTGATGACCTGGCGAGTGAATCGTCGTCGCCAATAGGGTGTGTCATACCTGAACTTGTACTTGTTGTATCCCTCATGCTGGTCATAGCCACGTGTGAATAGGTTCTCGAGATATGGATCTCGCTGTAGTTGAAGTGTTGCTGCCTCAGCCATCACATGTGGTCGGTGGCACAGTGCGTCTGCTGGGCAGCATTTGCACGACCGATACTCAATATCATAGTCAAACCCGGATTTGAGGGACTCCATCTATCGGGTTTGATGTCGACTGAGGTTCGGCTACGTCTTGAAATGTTTTAGTGCATTATGGTCGGTGCATACGACCCATCGGTAACATTCAAGATAGTACCGCCATGTCTTAAAAGCATGTCCGATCGTTAGCATCTCCTTCTCGTGTACGGTGTAGTTAAGTTATGGTCTGCACAAGTTTCGCAACATGTACACGCCCGGTTGTTCTCCTCTGCCGCAACCCTGTAAAAAGGGTTTGCTCGAGGCTGATATGTGGATGATGCTCGTGACACATGTTACCACAGCATCCGTTGTTGTTGCTACTACAGTTGTTGCAGGTTTTGCTGCTGCTGCAGCTATTGTTGAAACCAGACAAGTTGCTGCTGCAACTAGGCAATCTAAAATGCTTGATCCGCATGTGACTGCTGTAACTGCTATGTTTGCGTAGCTTCGGCGGCACGTGTGAGCTACTGTTGCTGACTTAGGTGCTCCTAGGCTCCAAGTTGCTGCCTCAATGCCTCCCTCTTGTGCTCCATAGCCCGACGCGCTACGGCCTCTTGTTGAGCCATACATTGTATTTCTTTTGTCAAGGGTTGTGCCTCTGTTGCTTGAAGTTGTGTCTGGTCTACAACATGACACCCTTGATTATGGCCTATGTGCAAGCCATGCAGAACAGACTGATCATCCAGGATGGGAGAACCCTCTCTTTGATCCTTACCTCCATGCTACTCGTGGCTACTTGATGATCTTTTACTTGTGGAGGCCAAACCTCGTGAAGACAAGTTGCGCTATACTCTTGAGAGGAGACGGATGAAGTCTACACCTCAAGATTGTACAGGGATGGTGAAGTAAAGCTACACCAATCCACGAGACTTGGAATGACAGCTAGTCTTACTCAAGACACCACATGTGCCATGATACTATGTCAGATTTTACACAACGGAAGTGGTTTGGTTTGTGGCAGCAAGGTCTAGGTTCCCTGTTGTATGTATAGAGATCTTGGTGCTCAGCAAGATAGTATGTACACAAGAGAAATGTAATCTCGTACTTGATAGTACAAAGTACAAGTATGAGTGAGTCTGAACACAGCTTTGTACAAAGCACTGAGCTGTCCGACATCCCAAAAGGGACAAATCCTTGTAATGCATTTTAAGACTGCTGACGCAAGGGGTCTTGGCAATACCACCATCTTCAAGGTACTCTAGCCTCTAGGGAGTCACCTTGGCTGGCATGGAAGTGCCAGGCTCACAGGGGTCTACAGAGCAAACTCCAGCAGATTCTTGGCTTGGACACTCGACTAGAGACATCAGGGGCCAAGGTAATGGTGATGACTAAGTAGCTAAAGTCTGAAGCTCTTGATTTAATGAGGCTGCTCTGTCACAAAGAGAGAGAGAGAGAGAGAGAGAGAGAGAGGGAGAGAGAGAGAGAGAGAGAGA
>SZWC01001828.1:3614-14998 GCA_023375785.1 Penium margaritaceum | reverse complement strand
GGGAGAGAGAGAGAGAGAGAGAGAGAGAGAGAGAGAGAGAGAGAGAGAGATAGATAGAGATCATTGTATGTGTCAGGGCCCCGCCCTTATGTACATGTGTTTCTGGAAATTTGACCGCCTTTGAGGAGAAGCTTCCTCATATGTTGTGGTAGCAGTCACCTCTTGTCTTTGCAGGTATGAAGTTTCCTTGTAGATGAATATTCCTCTAGCTCTCTGATGTTTCTTGGTTCCACAGTCAGCTTTGGGGAAGCTTCCTAATGAAGGAGGCTTCATTCAGCTTTGTGGTGAATTTTCTTCATCATGTGGCTTCATTCCGAGGTTATCCCCATACACCATTGATTCTTGTACTCAGGTTGATGTAGTTTCAAAGATTCACGTGCGTGTTGCAGATGATGTAGTAGATTTTGCTCTCCAACATTGGACGCAAGTGATCTAGGTTGTATTAGGTCATCCTGCCTTGTGTGACTGTTGAACACTGTACAATGCGTAGCTCCACATCTCACTAGGAGTGGATCAATGTTGTGCGCTACCTCGTGTGCATGCCTACACACTATGTACAATCTAGGCCCTTAACACCCCAAGGCCTTGGATGCAAGAAAATATCTGGCAGTTGTTAAGGAGAATTCTAAAAAAACATGGACCCAACAATATCACGAGGAAAATTGTAATTCCTTGTATAGTGCGCAGATGACTACAGTGGCCTCACCATTGTGGAGCATAAAACCAGCGTAGTAGTTGCATGCTCCAACATTAATGACTTAACCTCTTCTTGAGATTGAATGCTAAGACGTTAATACTCTTGAAAGTGAAGTGTATGTCTGGTTAAGTTTGGATTACATATCAGATGCACATGTGGAAGAAGAAGGTATAGCAACCTTTGTGAGCTTTTCAATTTTGCGGCTTCTTTTCTTGAGTTTTTTTTGCTCAATAGCTAACAAGTACCATGCGACCATATCGTGTACCCCATAACTTTGGCAGTACATCAAAACTCACCGCGGTAACTTGTATTGGATCAATCTCTGATAGGTAGTTTGAATAAATGGTGGCATGAATATCTCCAAGAAGTCGTCATTTAACTATGCTTGCCAAGTTTACATCGTCCGTCTCCTGGACCATGCGACACTGGTCGCGCCGCACCTCGTGTCACCTCCTCTTCTACCCACATGATACGAAGTTTCCCACAGGACATCACAATGTTATGAGATGATGTTTCTTTGGGCTTGAGGCACACCCCCCTCCACCAAGTCAAAGCTGCTCTGCAGATTTAGACGCTCCTTTTCCCTTCTCCCATTCTATAAACCTCTACTTCTCCTCTCACCCTTCCACTACACTTTTCCAAGTGAATCTTATAACATCCGCGAGACTACCTCATTTTTTTCACGTGGAAAGACATATGGTGCCATAAGAGATACTTTACATTGAACATTTCACCTATGAGATGACCCTTAAAGTTTTCTCCTCCTCCGTGGTACTTTCCCTCGGGATGCCGTTAGACATCCCCTCCCACTCCATGCAATTTCCTTTGGACGGAGTGACTATGTTCCCCTAGTTTCGGACAATAAGTCCCATCCACCCCTCGGTCAGAACAATAAGCCCCATCCGTCCCTCCGTCGGAACGATAAGCCCCATCAACCCCTCCTCCAGAAGGATAAGCCCCATTTGCCCCTCCGTTGGAGTGATAGGCCTGATCCTCCCCTCCACTAGCACGATAAGCCTCTTTCACCCTTACCCTCGAACAATAAGCCCCATATACCCCTCAGAAATGTGGAACTCGTTATGTGACGGTATATCGCTCATTTTCCACCGAATAAGGGTGATCTAGTATTGTTATTTCACTTTTCACATAATATGCTCTTCATTTTGTACAAGCACGCGTCATGCATGTACTCGAGTCGTACGTTTCACTATGACGGCGACAATTACATAACTTTGGTACTAAAAAATGTGCAGTTCAGCGTAATTCTTGTGCTCTTTGAATGGGGGTATGCTTTCATTATTAACATATTTCATTTACATCGGGTTTCCGTCATTTGACAGACCGCATGTCTACATGGCCATCTGAACAGCATTTGCATTATCCTCATCACAGTGAAACATCCCCTGCGCAAACCTAGGCCGTGAGCTGGCATGGTTCGCGCACTGGCATCCGAACGTGTTCTCGAGCGTAGGAGCTACAAGCTCAGCAAGTGGTAAGCGGGCCAATGAGAGTGTGGCGTTGTACGCTATGACAGGTGTCCGTGTTGCAACTTTAGCGGCACCCCATGAAGAGTTGATGTTCACATGTCCCTGTCATATCCTTTCAACCGCTGGTCGCCATGGCCATGCTGGAGGGTACCAGAAATTATGATGTAATACTCGTAGCCGCCGGACGACATAGTCATGCACTACAATAGCAGACCATGTGCAAGAAGGAACGCATCGGTGGAGAGTGCCCTCATCCTATGTGTCAACCTCACCTCGGCCGGTCTGCCAGGATCATGTGATGCTCCGGCAGGGTGCCTCTGAGTTTGATCTAGTGTCATTCAGTCTTGTACGATCGTCGTTCACGCCGTCACCGCTTCCTCCAACCATGTTTTTTTTGCAGCTGGATCCCTCGTGACTCCGGGATGGTGGATGACCAAGTCGTAGAGCACACGGGTAAGCCTCATGTGGAGGGTAGATGGGATAAATAGCTAGGTATTTTGTGGTCAAAATACCCTTTGTTTTGGATGGCTTCCCAAGACCACGCGTGGCATGTTGCCACGCAACGAAGTCCTGACGCGAACGCTCCTCGGCCTGCTCAGGCTCCTACACCGCGGTGGTACCCCGATAACCCTCCCACAGACGACCCATCAGGCGCGTCAGACGATGTCATGTTTTGGTTTACTCGGGATTGGTCAGATAACTGTTGGGCCCGGCAGTTGGACGAGGCTGACGCCCTCCCACATAATCAACTCCGAGATGAACCACCCCGTGCTTTCAGGTCCCCCGATGCTTGGGAAGCCGGACCGGTTGAGTTTAGTATTGGACGTCGTTGCGTCCTATACGTCCCACATGGCCATCTCGGTAATGCTCACTTTTTCTTCATGGTGAATCTTGTGTCTGCTTTCCTTAGGAACACGCAGACTGTGTGGATACATGTATAGTTTTTTCATCCCGCTGTTGCGAGAAGAGTATTGTAAACCCCCTTTTTTTCTGTCATGTTATGCTCTTCTATCATGGACAGGAGACTCTGACAACAAACCATGTCATAGCCCAAAGAAGCAGAAGGGGATGCCAAAGGAGCCGGCGGAGGGCATGTTATTCGACAACATGGACGTCGCTCCAGCGTTTGTGGAGGACTATGCGGTTGACAACCAGTTTGGTCTCAAGTGGGTGCATAGTGAGCCTCCCAGGTTCCACTTGACGTACGCCAAGGCAAAGAACAAGGGGTGTAACTGGCTCCTCTGGGCTCATGTTATTAGCAAGTTTGGACACATGACTCTGTCCCACTACGCCAACGGACACAAGTGTGTCCGTACCATTGGCCGCGGCAATCCGGCGTGGCCGAAGGGGTGGGTGGCCCACAAAAAATCAGAGGCCCTACAGCGTGATCCCACAGCAGCAAAAGCCACCCTGCGGCAGGTACTCCTCGAACGGACCGGCGTGAGCATTTTCGACAGCACCCTCTACCGAGCCAAGACACGCGCCCAAGAAAACTTGATGGGCAAGAAGACCGACACGTGGAGCCTCTTTTTGTCGTACGTCGAGGAGGTGTGTACAGACGTACAATTTTAAGCCGTTGCAGTTTGATTGTGAGGCACCATTTATGTGTATTCACATGTGTATCTCGACGTGCTGCGTGCAGCTAAAACGCGTGGACCCAGGTACACATGCTGTCGCGGAGAAAGACAAGAAGGGTGCCTTCTTGTGGGCTTTTGTCGCTCCTGGAGCTGCCATAGCAATCTTTCAACACAGTTGCCAGATTTTGACGATGGATGCAACATTTTACAAAAACGAACACAAGTTGGTTCTATTGCTTGCCCAATTCTTTTATGCCAACAACCACGTAATGCCCATGGCATGGGCACTTGCGCCGATGAAGGATGAGAAGGGATGAATTTTTTTTGTGCTCAGCTAGCCCTCGCTTACCCCACTACGGCACAGTTTGGCACTTGCATCATCACGGACAGAGAGAAGGGCTTGGAGAAACTGATACAAAAGTACTTGAGTGGTGCGACACACACCTATTGCGCATGGAACTTGCACAAAAATGTCCGCACTACCTACAAGAGGAAGGCCGCACACTGGGCATGGAAGTGTGCGCAAATGCTCAATGTCGAGCAATGGCAGAAGGCTACCATCCACCTGCGCCAAGTGAGTGCCTCTGCGTATGCTTACCTATTTGGAAGGCAAGGGGAGGAGGGGAGTGTGGTAGAGGGGTACCTTTGGAGAAGTGGACATGCCTCCACTGCCCTCTAGGCAGAGGAGGCCACATTACCTCCAACGCAGCAGAGAGTTGGAACGCGCGCATCGCAACACACCGCAAGCTTACTCCGTACTACTATTTTGCCGGCATCTACCCCTTTGTACAGCGCATGTTCTCTGCTTGGCATACCCAGTCTGAAGGTGTGCAGACGTCCTTGGCCCATGCCCAAGCCGACCGACTGCTCTAGTGTCTTGCATTGGCACGTGAGTACACCGTGACGGAGGAGGACCCCGACATGACAACAGTGGAAGGCCGAAGAAACAATACGCGCCAGGTTGATTTGCTCAAGAAGACTTGCAGCTGTGGCTGGTGGAAGGAGTTTGGACTGCCTTGTCAGCATGCATGCGCTTTTTTGTTGACCAAGCACATCAACACAGAGAACCTGGCTGACCCTGGACTCACCCGCATGGCGTTCCGTTGGGCATACAACAACACCCTCCCCTCTCCAGTGGTGAAGAACATACGGCCAGTCGAGCCCCTGTGGCTGCAACCAGGACCTAGGCGTGGGAAGGGCCGCCCTTGCAGCGCATGGAAAGACCATGAAACCTTGTGCAAAAAAACTTCATTTGCCCACAGTGTGGGCAAAAGGGGCATACCAAGACACATTGCAAAAATCCGCCTGCTCCAAGCCCTGCACAAGCTGCAACAAGGGGGTATGATGGAGGTCTAGAGGTGGCTGCAGCACAGGCTACAGCAGCCTTAGAGGCACGTGAAAATGCCTCCATGAGTGTGGATGCTCTACTTGCAGTGTATGCTAGTGGTGACGTGGAGTATGACCCCGAGGCTCCGCTTCGGGATGACGAGGATGATGAGGATGATGGTGCTCAAAGTGATGACTCTAGTGCATACTCCCCTCTTGTTGGTGATGATGGTGAGACGGCGACACAGGATGAGTACACCCATGAGTTGGATGAGGAGGAGAGAGAGTGACAGGAGACGTACGAGGAAGAGCCAGAGGAGGCAGAGTGAGGTGAGTGTGTTTGGTTTCTTGTTGTGCCTTCCGTTAGCAAACTTTCATGCAGCATACGTCCTATCCTTTGCATCAATAACACAATGCACTGTTCATGTGCAGGATGAACTATGCTGGACACTGGAGATTGAACAAACCATTCAGTCAGGCGGCTCACAGTTCAGCAAGAAACGGGGGTTTCGGGTTGGCAGAAGCTTAGGGTTAGGCTGAGGCACAGTGGTTCATTGCATGTGGGGAGGTGGGGCAGTGGTGTGCATGTTTCAAGAAGTAGACATGGCGGCCAACATTTAGATATCGAGTTAGAGCTATTCTACGATGCTGAACACTGTCAGCCGTGGGAGCAACTGTGCCCTATGTGTGACATTGTTCACTTTCTCCGAGGGTTGAGTCGTGAAGTACTCGAGGAGATCACGTATCCCACCTTCAGTGTGTGAAATTTTTAATCATTGACATTTGCATAATGGAGTTTTCCCAATCCTGCTTCCCTTTCCACATTACGTCCTTACTCTTGCCATGATGATTAACAACTGTTGCCAAAGAGAGGTTCATCAAAGAAATTGATGTTGAAGAAGAACACAATACACGAATGTTGACTGTTCCTTATGTTGACAGTTATGTCTCACTTTGTACATCATAACAATAGCAGATCTACTTTGAATCCGATGTTGACGAAAACTTTCACAAGCCATTTCATAAAACAACACAAGGGGCTATCTATTACAGCTTCTAGAACCACCCTAAACCAACTAAACAGATGACGATGACATGCACTCACAATTGTTCTCGCTCCTGCATTGGTCATGAAGTGTTGTATTCCAGCTGCTACATTGGTCATTACTTTGTCCACATGTACGCTGAAGAAGTGGACATTCAGTTCTTTTCATGGGGTCTTTAATGACCATGAGGGTCACATATTCATCATTTATGTGAGAGAACTTGAGCCCAAAATGCCCAGCAAATTGAAGCAGTTTTGTCCATGAAGTGTCCTGTTTTGCTTGCTATATTGGTCATTGCTTTGTCCATAAATACCCTAAATGAGTGGACATACAGTTGCTTTATTGCGGACTAACAATGTCAATGAGTGTGGTATAATGTTCTTTTCACATGTAAATACTTCATATCAAAGTGTCAGGCAAATAATTATGTACAACACGTAGGAACTAGCTATATGATGACGATTGTGACAACCGCGAATATGGAATTGGCCACACCGACGTCCATGGCGCCCAATTGGGTGGATGGTACAACGAGCGGGCATGGGGTGCCCGCATGCCCAACTGCCAACACATGGTGGATGGGTCGGCTGGTGTTTTTGGGTTCACGATGTCCCATGCGCGCTTTATGTTTGCCCACTCGGCCACCGCAATTCCGTGATCCATGGGAGGGCGGGGAGATGTCACGGTTCCCCAAGGACCGTGCACAGGTTCTGGATGGCCAGCCCAATGCTGCAACGGTGGCAGAGGACGCGTATCTCGAACATGGGACATGTCGAAATAGGGTTTTGTCTATGTTCTCATGAGTACGGGAGGGAGGAGGAAGTGGAATGCGATGTAAACCGTTATATATGCAGAGCATACGTATGGGTTTGACAGCGCAAATGACACGAGTATGTCCCGTACCGGGTCGTGTATTTGAAAAGCAGATGTCGTCATGTGCGGCTGACTGCACATCCAAGGAGGGATGCGCAGGAGTCTATGGTACCATGCGGAGCCTCTGCGCAAACCGAAGCATTTATGTTCGGCAGCAGGTGTCAGGGTAAGGTTCCGTTTCGCTGGTCGTGTTGCGTCACATCACATACAATGAATACATTAGGCTTAATTTCCGTCATTTTCAACGGTTCGACATTGAAAGCCGATCAAGGGGTACGCGGAGCTTCTTGTTTAGGGGTAGGGGCGAATGAGGCTTATCGTGCTCGCAGAGGGGCGGATCAGGCTTATCGCTCCAACGGAGGGGCGGATGTGGCTTATCGTTCTGGCGGAGGGGCGGATGGGACTTATTGTTCCGATGGAGGGACGGATGGGGCTTATTGTTCTGACGGAGGGGTAAATGAGGGTTAAGGATCACAAAACAGAAGGTAATCGGAATTTTCACCGATTTCCTTTCCTACCATTTCGTTGGTACTGGTCGGCCCCCAGCATGCTCTCTTGTATTCTTGCCCTTCTCTCCCTCGTCGTCCTTCTTTCCTTTCTCTTTCATCTTTAACTCATCGAACACCTTGTCCTTCTACTTCCTCCACCCCTTGCCATCATTGTATCATGCGCGCATCAGGGCCATAGTCATCAAAGCCCCTACTGCCAATGCTTTTGTCGTCGATGTAGCTATTCTTGATGCCTTTGTTTTTGCCACTTATACCTGTCTTGCCATCACCATTGACAATGTGACTGGTGCCACTTGTGTTATGTTGTTTTCCGGGCTGGGAATGAGGCCATGAAACTAGATGTTGTCTCTAAGAAAATTTCGTTCTAGCCACTTCTATCACTATTTTCTCTATCCTCTTCTTTGTCTTCTTCTTCTTCTTTTCCTCTTCTCCTTCTTGTTCTTCTTCTTCTTCACCATCTACTTCTGCCTTTTGTTTCCTTTTTTTTTTCTGGTTCATTGGAGAGAATCGTGTAGTTTTTGCGACCAACCTCGCTTTTGTCGGCACTAGTGTTGATGACCAGAATATTGTCTCCATGTCCTTGCCTTATGCCACGTCCCTCTTGTTGCCTCCATCCAGAAAATCAACCTCAGATTCTTGTCTCTCCTCATTTTTTGGTTCGCATACTACCAAGATTTTGTTCACCGCCATGGGATCTCAATCCCCTTGACGATTGTGTCGGAAGGATGGCCCTTCATGGCTGTGAATTACAGATAGGTAAGGCGAGGAGACTTAACTAGATCTGTATTGGGCAAGTGTCCACTTTGGGAGTGCTTGGATGTAATACTAATGTGAGCGGAAGACAAGGTTAACCATTAGTATCACAAAAACATTTGTAGGGGATGAGGAAAATTCTACAATGGTTCCCTGTACAAAGCTCGAAGGAAAAGCTTACACCAAGTGTAAGAGGAAACATTTAGAAACTTTCCCTGTTGTTTGTGGAAACATTATGACCATGAAAACGGGCATGTTCAAGTATGACAACCATGTGGTACTTGAAAAGAAAAAGACCCGTTTTGACTTTTGGGAGGAAGAACACCCAAAACAGGAACGAGGAATGGTTAGATTGTATAAGAAAGGAATTCATGGAAGAATATCTTAAATTATTGCATCTTGTCATATTTTTACAATTGCAACGCTCTATCGTAGGTATTCTTCTCATAAAGAAGAAAAAAGTACATCTTAGAAATGTATCTTAAAAATACATCTCGAAAAGTAATTATAGATGAAAATTTCATTTTTTTAAAAATAAAACATTGTGCAATCATCATGACGTCGTACAAGAAGTTAAAATCTAGACATCAGTGTGGTCATGCTATATGACGACGCAACGCAATGAGACCTATGTTACAAACGGACATCATCGTTTAAGATGAAATATTTCATGAAACCATGTCAAAATGCAAGATATCTGCCATTTGAATACTACATATTCCATTTAACAAAGTCTCCATGTAGTGCATGAAGACTTGATTTAAGGCCGTTCATGCTAACCCGGGTATAGGTTGATGACTGGACGGAAAGCGTGGGGTGGGTATTGTTCCGCGCTGTGGACGGGTCATCACCCGTCCGGTCAGGCTGGTTTGGGAAGATATTTGTCCCTAGAAGGGGAAGTTCTCTTCTTGCGTGGATAGCTTTGTCCGACAATCCCAGCTGTCTTCGCTGATAACTAGCAATTTCCCGGACTTGCAGCGGGTTTGAGGCGGACACATGCCATCAGTGCGTGCGAACTCGTGAAGACGGAGGGCCGCATTATTCAGACCAGGGCAATCCTCCCTGGAACGACGGAGGACGACTCTGAGGACTTTCATTTGACACGTGGCCACACTGGAAGGAAGCAGGTGCGACCACGTTGTGGTGTCCGTCGCCACGGAGGCTGGGGATCGAGGTCGAAGCTTCCGGAGCAGACACCCAGGGACACCCTGGTCCTCCCGCGAATGGTCGCGTCGTCACAAATTGTTCTCGTTTTTGATTTTCCCCGGCGAGGAGTGCCGCACCGCACATTACCTTCGTGACTTAATAGATGACGCGATGGATCAATGGCAAACTCTCATCGTTTCGGCTCCCGGAATCGGTGCGTGATGCTAAACCGAGACCCGGGAAAACCGTCTTCAGCCACTACGCTTCAACAACGCGGACACTCATGGATAAACCCGTCGAACTGACCGTATATACCAGTGAACCCTCTTATACATCCTGGCTCGTTCGCAAATGAAATATTCTTCAGAGACGAAAAAGATATGCCCAAACCTTTTCCCTCGTTCGGGAGGCATGCGACGCCTGGTCCGGTCTGTTGGATTCGAGGCCAGCATATTCTCGCGTGAGATCATCTTGACAGGCGGAAAGTTTTGATCGAAGCCAGCACCCGGCCGAAAACGATATCGCATCCGCCGTCTCCTGCTGCATTGTTCGGCTCGCTTGTTGCTGACTGCCCGCCACCTCCTGCATTCTTCAGGAACGTCACCATGGCGGCCCTCATCAAGACCGTCTCGTCCCTGGTCCCGCGGGCAGTGGCGGAGGAGTCGTCAGCGGCCGTTCCTGGTATGAACAAGAAAGAAACACTGGTACCAGCGGTGGAGAAGAATGAACCACGCATTCCGTCGGTGCTGAGCGGCGGGCTCCTTGGCACAAAAGCTCGCACAACTGAACTCCGCGCAAAGTGCTGCGCAGGCAGCCTGGTTTCGACTCAGGCTGCTGTCAAGTCAGGAAGTTGGCTCCGTCTTCCTCCCACGGGAAGAAAGACGACCGCACATGAGCGAGAGCTGTGAAACGTCCATCCGACGAGGGCCCACGATTTATGCACCCATGTCCTGCTGTGCATGTCTTAGACGGGCCTTGACCGCGGGAAATCAGTACAGTCGAGGCCTTCTCTCGCCACGAGGTCCGCATTGCTCCCACGTCCCCGGCACGCATGAGTGTGCACACTCTGGGTGCTTCAGTGCAACCTTGGCAGCTGCGGGGTGTGGAGGAGTGACAGCAGGGACACGGGCGGGGTCGACGGTGGCTTCCGCAGTGGCTAGCACTGTAGCCGACCTTTGGTGTCCACGGAGTGTGGATCACTTTGTTTTCAGCGCGCTCCAGTAGGAAATCAGAAGCAAAAGCGCACATTTTCGTTTTCTTCTTGTTGGATGACACGATCTGGTGCCACAATCTGTGCGCTGTCGGCGCCGCTGAGTTGGCCCCCATGATGATGCTGGACATGGGGACCCTTCTCGGCGGGGCTTGCCCCAGCTCGAACGATGGGTGCTGTTGCCTTTCCGTCCGGGGGAATGCGCGTTCACGTTGCATCTCCTGCTGAGCCGTGGGCCCCACCGCAGGGCCTGTGTCCCACAGCGCACTGCTAGCAGCGCATGTGGTGTGGACTCCTTGCCACCACAAGCCTTTTTTCTCGGGAACTTTCCGACTGAGGACCTTGGGCCCTTCTGCGCTCGAAGTGCCCCGCTTTGCTGGACCCAACTCCCTTGCCCGTGCCCTCGGGACTGGCTCACTGCATCGTGGGTGAACGCCACTGCGGTGTGGCGCCGGGATGAGATCAAGCGAATGTAAAGGGAATCTGAACCTCGGTGCGGTGCAGCGCCGTCACTGTCATTGTCACTGTCATTGTGAGCGCCGCCGGCGCTAACTTTGACAGTGACAATGACAGTGACGAGGACAATGGCAACGACAATGGCAATGTCAATGACAATGATAATGACAATGGCAATGACAATGAAAATGAAGCCCTGTGGGTCTCTCCTTTTGTATCCGGAGCAAATGCAGCACAATCAATGCAGGGAAGAAGGGGGGTGGGGAATGGAAAGCTTGTACAGAAGAAAAGGAAGGAAATGACT